>JARHVA010001096.1:987500-1057500 GCA_037957365.1 Torreya grandis | reverse complement strand
CACATTTTAGTCTTGGAGTAGAAATTTCATGGCCATGAAGAGGAAGTACACCCTTATGTACTTGAAGGGAATCCCTCTGAGCATGAAAACCCTTAGGATGCAAGAGCACAGGTATTTGTAGAATTGGATAGAGATATGAAAAAGGTGAATCCACCTAAGTTTGATAGAACTATTTTTTGTAATGAATATAAAGCATGGTTTAATAAGATGGATAAGTATTTCAAGATTTAAAACTAATCTGAAGTCACTAAAGTAGTTCAAAGAGCTTACTAGTTCGCTGGTGAAGTAGCTACGTGGTGGGCCAATAATAAGTTAGAAATGAATCTTAATTCAACCACCAATAGATGGAAGCAATTCGTGAATTTTTTTAGACCAAAATGGATTTCACAACTATACTTTGAATAAAATATTATAGATTTCTATAATTTAAAGCAAGGAGACTTATTGGTGAATGAGTACTAGCAATAGTTCACTAAAATTCTGAAGTATGTACCTTAGTATCAAGTATATGAGAGATTTAGAATTAAGAAGTTTATCATGGGATTAAAGATCTAAATTGGTGGAGAGGTGGATGTTTATGGGCCATCTAACATGGACCAAGTCTTCGATAAGGTAGTCAGATAGGAACATAATTTGAAATCTCTTACTCAGGATAGGGACAAGTTTAAGAAAAAGTTTGGAAATTCTAAAACAATTTTCAAAAATAAGAACTAGAAGCAGAAGAGTGGAGATTCCAAGAGTTAGTTTAAAAATTATAATGATATATTCAATAATGGTTTACGCAATAAGAAAATAGGCAATGGTTTCATAGGCAGATTCAAAGGAAACCAATAGTCTAATAGGAATGGACCACTTGAAGGTTACCTCATTTATGGAGGTGGACAATTATGATCATGAGTGTAACTAAGATAAGTCAAAGAACAAAATTTCTACTCCTCATCAAGTAAATTTTAAGAAATGTATTCATGTGACCATTAATAATAAACAAGTGAAATTCCAAGATTCACCCACAGAACTGTCAGGTATTTTGTTTGAACATCCAGTTTCCATTATGATAGATATAACGGATAAAAAATGTTTTATAGGTCCTAAAATTATAAATAAGCTATCTAGAAAAGATGGGGTAATGAAAAATACATGGTTAGTACAATATGAGAATGATTCAAAAGTTAAAGTAGAGATTAGGTTTCCCAAATTCACAATAGTAGTGGATATTCATGTAACACGATTGGGGTCATATGATGTGATCCTAGGAATCAAATGGATTGTCAATAATAAGGTCAAGGTTGATTTCTACTTGAAGAAGGTTGAGTGTCTAGATGATTTTGGGAATCAAACATAAATTCAGGGTGAGAAGAGAGAGTTAATGCTTAGGTAGATTTATACAATACAACTCAAAAAGGCTCAAAGAAAATGATGCCAAGTATATATTGTTAAGATAAATGAAATAGAGGAATCTAAGGAACCATACCTTGAATATTATCCATTATTTATAGATTTTCATGATGTGTTTCCATAGGAATTTATAGGATTGCCTCCCAAATGTGAATTTGATTTTTCTATTGATATCATACCTAGTTTGGAGCCACAGTCTAAGGCACTATATAGGATGATAATCATTGAATTAGTTGAATTAAAGGCTCAAATCTAAGAATTATTGTCAAAGGGGTTGATTAGACCAAGTGTATCACCATGGGGTACACTAGTTTTGTTTGTCAAGAAGGATGGTACTCTTTGACTTTGCATTGATTATAGACTGTTGAATACGGCAACTATCAAAAATAGATATCGACTACCTCGTATAGATCATATTTTCAAATAGATACAAGGGTAAACATTATTTTATAAGATTGATATTTGAATAGGATACCATCATCTGAGGATGAGGGATGAGGATATTCCAAAGACAACATTTAGAACTTGATATGGGCAATATGAGTTCATAGTGTGACCATTTGGGTTAACAAATTCTCTAGCAGTGTTTATGAATCTCATGAATAATGTGTTTAGAGATTATCTAGATTATTTTGTTTTGGTCTTTCTTGATGATATTATTATATACTTTAAGAATGAAGAGGAACATATTCAAAATTTAGAATTGGTTTTGTAATGGTTGTAGAAGCACAAGTTGTATGGAAAGTTGTCCAAGTGTGTATTTTTCTAGGAAAAAGTGTAGTATCTGGGATATATTATCTCTATGAATGGTATTTTAGTAGATATGACAAATATAAGAGTCATTATGGAATGATCAGTGCTAAAGAATGTGCATGAGGTAAGGAGTTTCATGGGATTAGCAGGTTATTATAGGATGTTCATTATGAATTTTTCTAGGATAGGTAATCTGATTACCTCTTTGTAGCGTAATAACCAAAGTTTTATCTCATCAAATAATTGTGAAGTAGATATTTAGGAATTGATAATAAGGCTTATTTTAGTACCAGTGTTGCAAGTGCTTAACCCCAATGGTCAATTTTCAATGATCATAGATGCATCAGGGGAATGGAATAGGAAGAGTCCTTATATAAGATGGTGTAGTGGTATCCTATGAATCAAGGAAGTTTAAGCCTTATGAGGTGAACTATGCCCCTCTTGATCTAAAAAAAATAGTAATTGTGCATGTTTTGTAAGTTTGATAGAATTATTTATTGGGAAAACTATTTGAGCTCAAGACTGATAACTTGAGACTCGAATACATCTTCACTCAACCAAATTTGAATGCTCATCAAAGATGTTGGTTAGAGTTTTTGTTTGACTATGAATTCTATATAAACTATATTAAAGGAAAACAAAATAGAGTAGATGATACCCTATGCCATAGGAGGTACATAGCATCCATGGCTACTATCAAGAGTACTTTTAGGGATCGTGTGATTGAATTCACACTAGGACATGAGTTCTACGATTAAGTCAAGAAAATGTTATTTGAGATTCTCAAAATCCTAGGTATAAAGGATTAAAATTAGAGAATGATGGTTTTTTGTGATACAATCGAATGATGTATGTGCTAGATCAAGAGAATTTAAGGAAAAAAATACTAAAATAACTACACAATGCTCCATATTTATGATATACATGAGTAACCAATCTTATAGTAGAGCTTAAACCACTTTATTTCTATAAGGGAATCAAGAAAGATGCAGTGAACTTTATGTCACATTGTCTAGCATGTTAACATATGAAAGTTGAACATGTGCATTAGGCTAGATTGTTACATCCACATGACATAATGGAATGGACGTGGAAAGTGATTAGTATGGAATTTGTTCAAATTTTACCATTGTCATAAAATATGCATGACATGATCTTGATAGTAGTTGAAATACTAACCAAGGTAGTTAATTTTATAATAGGCAATTTGATAGATAATGGACCTACTCTTGAGAAGAGGTTCATAAAGGAAGTGTATCAGTTGAATGTATCAGAGTTGTTGCTAGAATCTTGATAATGCGAATGCAATGGAGACGTGATCACACAAGATGAACAAGTGCACACAACATAGATGCCAAAGCAATTTGAAAATAACACAATAAGAGAAATTGTACAAGACAAAATGGAGAAAACCAAAATCTGATTAACATGAAATGGTCAAAATGAAGAATACATATAGGAGAGCTAGAAAGTAACTCCTCCACAGATGGTGGTAAAAGCACCCCAAGAATAGACTCCTCCATAAAAGGTGGTCAAAGCACCCCAAGAATAGACTCCTCCAAAAAATGTGGTGACAAGGTGCTAAGAATAGAGAACTAACTCCCATACCCAGAATAGCCGGTCAAAAGAGTCACTTATGACATTCTTATGACATCTTATGACACAAATATGACACACAATCTCCACATAAGCTAGCTTATCCCACGAATGTAAGAAAACTCCATGTATTCACAAATATATAATATTCCCTAATTAATAAATAGGGAAAAATAAAAACCTACACTAATACCCCCCCATAAGCATAGCTTAGGTGGGTAGTGTGGAAATAAAAATTGGGTCCCAACAACTAGGCCTGATGAGGTACCCATGTACAAATGCAATCTCCCATAAGATAGAGAAAAGGAGAAAACCTGTAGGAAAAAACTCCCCCCCAAAAGAGAGACATAAAAGAAAAAAAGAGACTAGAAGGCCCCCTTGAAGATGTAGACCGTACCCCAAGAAGAGCTCGTAGATGAATGAACTTGCTCTCGATGAAAGGTTTGGTGAATATGTCTGCAACCTGCTCTGAAGATTGGCAAAATATTAAGTCAATGACTTGACTATGAATAAGCTCTCGAATGAAATGCATGTGAATCTCTATGTGCTTGGTCCACTAGTGCTGAACCAGATTCTTGCAAATCTGAATGGTACTCTGGTTGTCACAATAAATGATGGTGGGCTACTTGATGGGAATGCCAAACTCAGAAAGAATCCCCTAAAGCCAAATAGCCTCAGTAGCTACATTAACAACTCCCATGTACTCTGCCTCTGTGAATGATATAGCAATAGCATTTTGCTTCTTGCTAGACCAACTGACAGGACCTGAACCTAGAGAGAAACTATAACCAAAAGTGGACTTGCGAGTCTGTGAATCGCCAACCTAGTCTAAATTTGTATATCCAATGAAGTCAACCTCTGTGCCAAATCTGTAATGAATCCCATATCTATGTGAACCCTGTATGTAATGCAAGATCCTCTTAGTTGCTTTCCAATGCAACTCATGGGGTTCCTACATGAATCTGGAGACAAGTCCCACTGAATATGATATGTCAGGCCTAGTGTGAGTCAAGTAGATGAGGCTACCAACAAGTTGGTGATACCGAGTGGCATCAACCAATGGTGAAGAACAATCAACCTCAAGCTTGACTCTTGATAGAAAGGGAGTTGGAGATGGCTTGCAATCAACCATGTGAAATCGAGCCAATAAGTCAAGAGCATACTTAGGCTGTGCAAGAGAAATCCCTAAATCTGACTGTGAGATCTCGATGCCAAGAAAGTAGTGCAACAAACTTAAATCTATCATGTCAAATCTATCTTGGAGAGATGCCTTCACCACTGCAATAGCTAATGAAGAACTCCTAGTGATCAAAAGGTCATCAACATATAGAACCAAAATCAAGAGCGAATGATCCTACCGTAAGAAGTAGACATTGGGATCAGAATGGTACCTAGTGAAACCCGCTGTGAGAAGGAAGGAATCCATCTTGGCATACCAAGCCTGAGGGGCCAGTTTGAGGCCATAAATAGATTTCCTAAGTCTACATACTAAGGAAGAATATTGAACAAATCTTGGTAGCTACTCCATGTAGATCTCCTCCTCTAGGTCTCCGTGAAGAAAGGCAATCTTCACATCCATTTGATGCACATACCAACCATGTGCTATGGCAATATCCAAGGTGAGTCAGATAGAAGTTGTCTTTGCAACGAGTGTAAAGGTCTCTGAGTAGTCAATTCCTACCACCTGTGAGAAACCTTTGGCGACCAATCGCACCTCGTACTTATCAATCGACCCATCTGCTACAAATTTGGTCTGATATATCCACCTACATTGAACCATCTTTATTCCCTTAAGAAGCGAAGTCAAATCTCAATTATGATTTTTGATTAAGGAAGAATATTCTTCCACCATAGCACTATCCCACTCAAGTACCCCCCTATGCCTCTTGAAAAGTCTGTGGATACAAAACTAAAGCAAAGAAAGCATGTGGATCTATCTAAAAATCCCCCCTAGTACGTCTATCATTTGTGGGATCTCCTACCCAAGTGCCAGCACTCTCAAGTGTCTGTCTGGCCCAAAGTGGCATGAAAGTGGGTGAGTCAGGTGCTAACTCTTCATCCTCTGACTGACTAGAGGTGGATGACTCTGCATCACTATCCTCGTTGTCTGAACTCGAAGAAGAAGATGTCTCTGGCTTGAGAACCTACTGTGGCTAATCTGAATCTGATGAGGAATCATCATGAAGAAGTAGATCTGATGAGGGAGAAGAAGTGTCAAGTGTTCAGTCTCTAGGACTCTCCTGAAAATAGACACTTCTCTTGATGAACAACTCATGAGTGAATGGATTTAGAAGGTGATACCCCTTAATACCATCTGGATATCCTACAAAGATGCAAGTCTTGGATTGATGTTCCATAGCTTTGTGTTTCTTCTTCGGAATGTGGGCCATGGCTAAGGATCTAAAAAATCTAAGGTGCTCAACATCAAGTTTCCTTTTATGCCAAGCTTTAAAGGGTGTTATCCCTTTCAAAGCTTTGTGAGGAACCCTATTTTGAATGTAGCAAGCACAATTGATGGCTTCGGCCTAGTACTGTGGTGCTAAGGATTTGGAGTGAATCATAAATCTAGCCATCTCTTTCAAGAACCTATTCTTACGTTCTATAACCCCATTCTATGAAGGACTATAGGTGACTGTGCACTGCAAATCAATCCCCTTTGTGGTGAAAAACTACTCAAACTTGATGCTGACATACTCCCCTCCATTATCAATTTGAAGAACCTTGATGGATTTCTCACTTTGTTTCTCAACAAGAGCCTTGAAGTCTAAAATTTTTTCAAACACTTTAGACTTTTGTTTGAGAAAATATATCCAAGTGTACCTAGAGAAATCATCAATGAAAGTGAGGATGTACTTGGCCCTTGTGAAAGATGGTTTGGGAAAGGGTCCCGATACATCACTGTGGACTAACTCCAAAGGTTGTGTAACCCTCCAAGCTTTGCCTTTGTCAAATTTTGCTTCGGGATGCTTCCCAAGGGAGCACCCCTCGCAAAGTCCTTTTGAGAATTGGACACGAGGCAAGCTAATGACCATGTCATTTTTACAAAGTTGCTCAAGATAGCGGTGGTTAAGGTGGCCAAACTACTCGTGCCACAATTTGCTAACTCCATTTGAATGAGTCAGCAATGCTATTGGAGAAGAATCTAGTGCAAAATGTGAGAAGGTGTATAACCTAGCTTGGTGATTTTCCCTACCCACTGCCACTGTAGTATCAGTATGCAACTCCCTGATGGACACTGAATCTAGTGAAAACTCAACTCTCATGCCCCAATCAATGTGAGTGATTTGGTACACTGATAGGAGATTGGTTGAAAGAGAAGGAACACTTAGAACATTATTGAATGTTCCTCCTTCCATTTCAATTAACCCTCTCCCTACAACAGAAACTGATGTGTCATCACCCAAACTAATTGAAGTCATGCTACAAGGCTCTAAAGATGAAAACTCAACTAGTGAAGAGCCCATGTGGTGAGAAGCACCTGAGTTTATGACCTATGAAAATGTAGAAGCTGCAGTTGCTACAAGGTCCTTGCCCTTTTCTTTCTCCTTACCCTTGCTTTTGCCTTAGTAGAATCTTGGGTAGATGATTTCTGCTTGATGGACTCAGGAACACCTATGTTGTTCTTCTCTAGAAGATGAGTTAGGTGGTCTATTTATTTTTTCATGCATTTATGTTCATCATGCCCTGTCTTTTTACAATAGGCACACTTAACCTTCTCCTTCTTAGGTTTAGCATTGGAGGATGAAGACTTAGTGTTGTTTTTGGCAGGATTGTTGTTTTCTTTCTTCTTCTCTTGGTCCTTGTTCTTTTTCTTCTTCTCTTTTGTTGAAGTCTTATCCTTACCATTTCCAGCTATCAAAGCTTGGGGTTGAGTATACTTCATTGTGCCCATTTGAATTAGCTTATCTTTCTCCCTAGTCAAGTCGGCAATGAATGAATCCAAAGAAGGCATTTTCCATGTAGTACCAAGGGCACTTTTTGTGGCATGGAAAGTGGAGACAAAGACTAAATAGATTGGACCTAACTTTACGAGAATAGAAAGAATGAGTTGATCATCTTTCTTATCTATCCCACATTCTTTCAATTGCAATCTAAGGGCCTTAAACTTAATGAAGAAGTCCTGTAGGGTGTCAAAGTTGCTAGGACTTAGACTTATGAGTTCATTTTCGAGCTCATGACCTCTCATTTCATCAAGCTTTCCAAACAACTTTTCTAAGGTGTCCCATATGTCATTAGGATTTTGGGAGGATTATAAGTGGAAGAGAATTTCTGAAGACACATACAAGCTCAATAACCCAAAGGCTTCATCACTATGGTTGTACCACTTGACCTTTTCAGCATCTATTTTGGGTTCTACTTCTGTACCCATGGTGATCCTATACAACCCTTTGCTTCTAAGAATGATTGACATTTTAACTTTTCATTCATGATAGTTGAAGGGTGTTAGGGGTTTAAGTTGAAAATAATCAATTTTTTAGCTGAATTTAGGTGAAGTGTTGATTGCAAGTTGTGAATGTATACAGAAAAGAGAATGAAAGCAAGTTGTGAAAAGCAATGACACCCCCCCGAAATATTGAGCCCCCCCAAAATATGTAAGTGCACACTCAAAAGACATCAGACTCAGCCAAAAATGCGTCTTAGAGCAATCAGTGCAAGACTAAAGCAAACAGGATGTCGAACTCAGCCGAAAATGTGTCTCGGGAGACTCAAATTTTTGGCACTTTATAAACTAGTGCATTTTTGAAAAATAACAAGTCTACACTGTGGATAATAAAAATTCCAAGAACTTTTTCAAAAAATGGCACCAAAAAATGAGCTACTATTTGCAAGATTTTAAAGTTACAATTTTCCCGTAAACTAGTGTTTTTACAAAAAAAAGCACTAAAACATTTTAAAAATGCCTGTTATGGGGAGAGAAAGTGGCCTTCCAACCACTTGTTGGATTTAGCATGGAATGAGGAATCCAAATGAGGTTTGTGTGAGGGGGAATTGACCTCGTACCAACCCGGGCCTCAACCTTCATCTTCGTAAGTCGAAGATACAAGTTTTAATTGAAAATCCCCAAAATATAAAACTGTCTAAAAAAATTAAATACTCAGTCAAGTTGACTGATTTTTGTTTTATCAAGTCAATTTTAACTAAGATAATTGAAGCATAGATAGAATTAACCTGCTGGCCAAGCATCCAAGTGTCCACATGGGACGCCAAGCAAGGAGAGGGCGCCAAAAACACAGTTCAAAATTTTACTCATAGAAAAGACAAAGAACAACAGAATGTTTTCCAAAAAACAAGGCACATTTCTAATTTGCTAGGCAAGAAAGGTCAGAGAAACTGAAATAGTAGACCTCACAAATCCCAATGCACAACAGGCTAGTTTCAACGCAGCAGAGAAGACTAGAAAAAATGTGCCATTTTCTCAAAAAATAGACCTATTTTGGACTATCTGAGGCGTACGGCTGGAAAGAAAATATGCTGGAAGGACATTAGAGGTGTAACAGAACTGAAGGCGTTGCTGAAGTTGGCGCAGACTTGCAGACTTGCACGCCATACAGTTGAAAATGAAGGCTATTTTAGATGTCGTACAGCTGAAAATGAAGGTTGTTTTGGATGCCGTACAGCTGAAGGCGTTGAAGGACAAAAACTAAGTGCCAACCTTCCTCCTTCTGCTGTTGAATGTAGCTCCTTCTGCTGCTATTGAATGTTGTTCCTCCTTCTACTGTTGAACACAACAATGGACACCCAAAGGCCAAGGATTTCCAAAGAAACTAACCAGAAAAGATTTTGAAGTTTTTTTTTAAATGTTAGACCAAATCTAGAATTAAAAAAAAGAGAACTTCACTCCTCTTGATTTCAAAATAAGCTAAAATCATAAACACACACAAGATTATTAGAAAAGCTCTGATACCATATCGGAGTTGTTGCCAGAATCTGGATAACATGAGTGCAATGGAGGCGTGATCACACAAGATGAACAAGTGCACACCACATAGATGCCAAAGAAATTTGAAAATAACACAATAAGAGAAATTATACAAAACAAAATGGAGAAAACTAAAATATGATTAGCATGAAATTACCAAAATGAAGAATACATATAGGAGAGCTAGAAAGTAACTCCACAAATGGTGGTCAAAGCACCCCAAGAATAGACTCCTCCACAAAAAGTGGTCAAAGCACCCCAAGGATAGACTCCTCCAAAAAAGGTGGTGACAAGGTGATAAGAATAGAGAAGTAACTCCCATACCCGAAATAGCCAGTCAAAGGAGTCACTTATGACATTCTTATGACACCTTATGACACAAATATGACACACAATCTCCACATAAGCTAGCCTATCCCACGAATGTAAGAAAAATCCATGTATGCACAAATATATAATATTCCCTAATTAATAAATAGGGAAAAATAAAAACCTACACTAATAGAATGAATTTCCAAAGAAGGACATTTATGATCATGATTTGAAGATGACTTCTAGATTTTTGGTAACTCTGAATTCAACTTTGGGTACATAATTAAATTCTAGCACTTCATATCACTTAGAGACTAATGGTCAAAATGAGTGAGTTAATCAAGTTTTAGAGGATATTCTTTGTACGTATTGCATAGATAATCAATACAAGTGGGAATATTGTCTTTTATTAGTTTAGTTTGCTTACGATAACTCATACCAATAAATTTTGAAGATAGGTCCATTTGAAACATTGTATAGAAGAAGGTGTAGGACATCAATCAGTTAGGATATGTTGGAAGATAGGGTAGTCTTTGAACCTAAGATGTTTGTATAAATGTAAGATCAAGTTACATCAATTAGGAAGAGAGTGACTAATTCCAATGATATGTATAAAGTTATGATGATCTGAAAATAATGAATAGGCAGTTTTTAGTAGGTTATCAAGTGTTTTTTATGGGGTAAGCCATAGAAGATATCATTTTAATTTGAAAAGTTAGTGAAGCTTTGATCGAGATATGTGGCACCCTTTGAGTTTTTATAAGTATTTAATCCTATAGCATATATGGTTGCATTTCCACTAGCCCTAACTCTATTCCATAATGTCTTCCATGTGTCTTATCTTAAAAAGCATATAGTTGATCCTTCCCATATGTTGGATTGGAATACGTTACATGTTAAGGATCCTAGGGTGGTCATGGTATAACCAATTAGAGTAATTGACACTCACAACCTTCATTTTAATAATAGAGATATCTAACAATGCAAGGTCTTGTGGGACTAACTCTGAGGATATTGCTACTTGGGAGGACTATGATGAGTTTTACAAGTGATTTTCTCATTTTTTTTACTTGATTTGATGCTTTAAACTATATTATTATTATTCTAAATAATATATTTAATTCAGAACTAATGTTTGAATAAGTGACATTGGGATGATGACCAACTTTAGGGAGAAGGATGTTACATCACAATTTTTCACTGAACAAATTAACTTGATATCCATGAATTTTTATGGTTGGTAATTTGATCTGATTATTATTTGACTAAGCTGTAAGTCATATGCTATTATGGGATAGTCGAATGCTACGTTGATTACATGGTTTAATTGTTATGAGTTTAGTTTTATGGTATATTCTTACATTATGATCATGTTGATTTGTTATTATAATAGTATTTTATGATATATATCACGATGTTATAGACTAACTACCTTTTTGTCATGAGTTTGGTGTAGGAGAGATTCATCCCTTAGAGCATGATGGAGGGAGAAAATCATTAGAAAGGGTGATGTAGATGTAAGTGTTGGGGTATGATAGAGGAACACCTACAATTCATGTACACACCATATTGAATAGTACACATTATATGCCTAATTTGAATTGTTAGCATTAATACATTTTTATGTTGTTTGCATTTAGATAATTATTTGTGCATGATAGTTGGGTTTTATATTAGTTTAGTGATTATGTGGAATGAATCTTATATGATTGCATTGTGGTTGTTATATGTAGATTTGGATGTATAATGTTACTATGTGTTTATGACATGTTATTGTATTCATGATTATTAATATTTTTTGAGAATGTAAATTTATGTGAATAGTATCTGGTACTACCATATATAGACTAACCATCATGTCATAATAATGTTGAGAACATTTGCCAGTTATATTTATGATATTAGAAAATACCATTAGGTGGCCTAATGCCTTAATATATATAGATGACAAAAGATAGATAATCTTTAGAACATAGTAATAACAATGATTATGTTATTACAATTAGGATTGGTATAATAGTGTGTGATTTAACATTTTTGATAATAGAATATAATTGACTTTATATTTGTCATATTATCATTAAGTCATGATGATATTTGAAGTCCTAGTTATAATTAGCAAATGTATTGATTTTTAGGACATAAAACAAATAAAATAATTATATTGTAATGTACTATAATTATCAATCGTGTTATAAAGCAATTGTATTGTATTGAATTATAAAATTAGAAAAAAAATATATAAATACAAAAAGTGAAAAATAAAAAAACACAAAAAGAAAAAGAATGGGAAGCTTTTAAAAAAATGATAATCTTTCCTAGGGAAAAAAATAAAGAAAGGAAGGGGGTGTAGAAGTATAAGAAGATAATTGGATAAGAGGAGAACATGAAGGGCAGAAGATAGGGAGAAGGGCATAGAGGAGAAGATAGAGGCAGCCAAGCAAAGGAATTTAGGTCTATGCCATTTTAGTTTTAAAGATTTTATAAGGTAGGTGTTGTTGATTGAATTTTGTGAATTCTAAAATAAATTATTTGTTTCAAAATATTTAAATTTTTTACAAATGGTCTATGTACATCGATGAAAAAATGAATTTATATGATGCTCTATATATCATTTGTAGAAGTGCACCTAGAATGATGGGGTGTAGTCACACAGACTGTGTACTTTTGTATGAGTTATGTGTATTCTTTTTTTTCAAACTGAGATAATATATGAAAGTATAAACTTTATATAATTCATATATAACAAACTATGTATATATAACAAACTATATTTACTATATAACGAACTATATTTAACGTAAAGTGAACTAAGTATGATGTATAACACACTGTATAAGTATGAAAAATTATATATATATATATATATATATATATATATATATATATATATATATATATATATATATATATATATATATATATATATATATATATATATATATATATATATGCATATATACATATATATATGTGCACATATATATATATATATATATATATATGTATATATATGCATATATACATATATATATGTATATATGTGCATATATATATATATATATATATATATATATATATATATATATATATATATATATATATATATATAACGAACTATATTTAACGTAAAGTGAACTAAGTATGATGTATAACAAACTATATAGGTATGAAAAATGATATATATATATATATATATAAACATCAAAAATATCTATATTTATAGTGTGTTTTTAACATTTATAAATAGTGATTCATATATAATTATGAATAGAGGAATATTTATTAAACAACCCATAAAATATATGACTACAACAATCTTGTATATTATGATTATTAATATAGTGATCTGAGTATAAAATTATTCATGTAGAGTGATTTTATATTTTATAGTGAATCTATATATAATGATAGCGAACTATGCATAAAACAACAAACTTATACCTTCATACATAACACATTTCTATTTTGTAAACCATGGAATGAATAGGTGAATTGACAAAGTGTGTATATGATACCCTAAATCCCTAATCTTGGTAATAAATCCATTGAAATATAAAAGACATCTACCATAACTATTTAGGAGATGAAAATCTCATGTATTACCTATTTTGAAGTCTATCTAGCATCTAAAATACATAGGATTGTATATGTTGAAGCCTTGGTAGATGGTTCAATTTATACAAAGACTGTGTTTTGTATATAGTCAGTCAGATGTTTGTCTAAATTTTTTTGTAGATAGATATAATATAAAGGGATGGTGTATTTTTTTATAAATATGATATTTTGAGTCGATTTGATGATTGACGAAATTTTACAAAGAAATTTTGTGTATTGATAACTTGAAGTCGATTATGATTAACATATGTTATTTATAAGAATGTTTTCAGTTCGTATATATTCTTTACGAATATACCATTATATATATACTATTTTATATAGCAATGTATAAAAGAATGAATGGCCCTGATATATAAAAACTGAAAACATATGTATTTGTTATTTGTAAAATAGTGAATGACATATCTATACAATGATATATATAAATAAACTAAGGTTTTTTGTTAATCGATCCATGATAATATGTGACTATTTATAATTGGTTATTTGAACAAGAAGAATATATGACTGTGTATATGTTGACATTCAAAATTATGAAGCAATATATGTGTAAGCTGTGTGAAAATTAAGTCTATATTCTGGCTATATTTGGGTTGAGGGAAAATATGAAACTATCCTAGAATGGGTATGATAAACAGTTAATCCTTATCTTAGCTTGTATATAAACTTGTATACCTTTGAAATTTTTCATTAAATTATTTAGGAAAGAATGTTAACGATGAATTGACTTATAATGGGATATTACATACAAGTTATATAGATAATACAAATGTAGTCATTTATTGGGATGTGGTATTGGTTCAAACTCTTTGTAGAGTCTATAATGTATTTTGAAGCACAATAGTTTTCTATAAAATAAGCTGATGGAGTCAAACTTATAGCAATATATATGATAATATGCATAAACTATTATAAAGTCCAATTACATATAGAAACTATGCGAGTGTTTGTGTGATATGAAGTTCTTGATTATAAATACAAATCACTATTGGCATTTATCTACAAAGTTTTCATATTGTCTGAGTACTTATATATAATACATGTTATGAATATATATTATTCCATTAGGAAGTGTGCTTACACTTATATTTTTATTGTTTGTTAAAAAATAAGTCATAGATTCCTGAGGAATAAAGCACTCTTTATATATGCATATAGCCTCATTAAAATATAACAAGTTTTTTAAATGAAAGAATATATTTTCATGATATTTATGACTTTCTTTATTATGACTAGTTGTTTGTAACAAAGTAGTTGCACATATGAACAAATGACTATGATATTATTTTTCTTCATAGATTTCATTATATTAAAAACTACTTTACCTAATGGGGCATTGTATAGGGGATCCATGGTTAATTGTTGGTGTGTAAAATCACTTGGATGGCGCTATCTCTCCCTACAAGAATACTTATTTAGAGACTACACTTGAGATTGCTATAGATATTAGACTTTAGGAACTCATGCTCTGTAGATCATTGTATCTTGTATCTTATACTTTTTTTGTTATTATTGAAACATTATCCCTAATTATATGTAATTATTTACTCATTATACATTAATAGCATTGGTTGTATATTTGTACTAGCCATGGTTGGAAATTTGTAATTAATTTATATATTCAACTATGGTCTGTTCATTTGATGATAGTGATCAGTGACAGATAGATGTTACATGTTTATTTTATAAGTTAACATGCTTGGAGTGTTATGATTTGAACACTAATTAGAATCTCATGGTGAAATCTAATGAAATAATACATTGATTAAATGTTAAATAAATCATGTTTTTCTAAGTATATCATACTATGGATGTTACACAAGAATCTAAAGTGTTTTAAATTGAAATAAAAACACTTCTATATCTATTAAACTTCATGTAAATTAATCATAGGTAAAACAAATGCTTAATGTATGGAAAACCTCTAAGGTAGTTATGGAACAACCATATGACATTGAAAAAAAATTGAGGTTATTTAAAAACAACCAAATTGTATTTAGAAACCAATAGGGTGGTTAATAAACTTTTACATGACATTAAAAAGCTCTTGTTGTAGTTATAGAATTGTCTTTTGTTTAAACTAATGGTTTTACAACTGTGACAAGCTATCTAACTTATGGAGGGAATCATTTTTGCATATGTTGCAAGCCAATTTGTTTGAACTTGAATACTTTTTTTAGAGGAGAAAAAATATATACTCTAAATGTAATTTTTATGTGAACATATGTTGTTTAATTAATTACAACATAAACCAGCTCTTTTCAAGAACTTGACATGTTTTAAACACTTATGAACACCTATTTGATAGTTGATAGTATTACGGAATGAATTTTTTGATAATATTCATCTAAATTTATGATCTCTTAGTCTAAATTATTGATGGTAACAAATCATACTTTTACTAAATGTGATTATTTATTACCATTCTATGGTAATATTACTTGAATAAGAGAAATAGGGTGATGTCCAAATATTATTTGATCTAAAATAAGGGGATTTAGTAACCATTCCATATAGGACTTATGGATGGATGGAATTAATAATATATCTAACATGTTACCATACCAACCATTTCCTATGTGTTTAATAATTTGAAAATAATGAATAAATTTTTTCAAGCACATGGAACCCATAAAGGGAACACTACAAAGACATTTGAGATCTTTCATATTAATAAAATCCCAAATTGAAAAGTTATAATTTATAATAAATGGGGTGAGAAAAGGAATAATTTTAGAACTTTATTTATAATTTTTTACCAATTCCTCCACCCAAGTAAAATGGGAAGACATGGGATTAATATATCACCTTTACCAAAACATTTTTACAATAATCTATTATGAGGACATTATATGTTAGTCCCTTGGCCCAAGCAAAAATAAATGAATCCATTAGGAATAATTTGGACATTAATCATTATTCATATTCCCTAATCAAATAATCACTTGGGAAAATTTTATCCATTTGTCCTTATGCTAAAACTCTTTATCATTTTTTATCCATCATAAAATATATTTATCTTGGGTTTCTAAGATTCAAGCAAAGTTGTAACTAATATTTTAATGCAATCCACCTCGATCACTTCCTAGAGTTAGGAGGGAGCATATGCTATCAATGACATAAAAACAAGTCTAAGGTTCACATCATCCTTATAGCCTTATGAGAATATAAAAGATTGAGAGAAAAACATCTCCCACTTTATCATTAGGTTCTACAACATGTCTTATTCTCTTCCCATAAGATCGAGTCCCAATGTGGAAAATGGTCATGGCGTAGTGAGAAACTACAATGCTTGGGTTGGATCATAAATAATATTGACATGTTTTTGACAAGACACATCATTTTTTACATAAGCATAGGCATCAATCTCCATAGTAGGCTAATAATAACATGTACATATGAGTTTCTTGATAGGGACCACTCTACCCATAAGGGCTCAAAAAATCCCTTCATGTACCTCTTTACATGCTAATTTATACTCTACCAAAACTAAATAATAAAGTATATTTCCATCATATCCTTTATGATAGAGTGTGGGATCGAGAATGGTATAATGAGAAGTAGTACTAAAGAAGGATTTTTGTATTTTATAGGAAAGATTCAAAGGGATAATGTTGTCATGAAGGTAAGCACATATATCAGATTCCAAGGTGAGCTAGGACCAATAATATCACATACCATTTAAAATTTAGAATGTTCATGAACTTGCCTTAAAATATGTTCAATAATAAATTGGTAATTTATAACATGATATAAAATTGCCATTAGGCAACAAATTGCTGCCATTGCATCAACAAAATTGTTACTATCTATTGGAATTTGTTCAAACTAGATGTGTGTAAAGTATTACTTAAGATGGTCCACCATGTTCTTGTAAGGAATAAGATATTCATCTTTGGTCTGGTATTACTCTATTACCTAGTTAATAATCAACTAAAATTCTCCATGAACATGTAGTTTTTTTATGTTTGATTGTATTTCTAGGTGAAACCATGCAATAAGTGTTTCATAATTTGTTATATTATTGGTATAAGATAAACCAATGTGAAATGATTTGGGAATGAGATAACCTTATAGTGTTATGAATAAAATACCATATCTTGATCCATAAGAAGTATAGGAACCATCAAAATAAAGGGTCCAATATTGAGGCTTAAAATAAATGCCATCAAAATTTAAAATGAGAGGCTTGGTATCTAACAAGGGTACTTCAACAAGCTGATCTATAAGTGCCTACCCCTTAATGGCCTTTTGATGAACATATTCAATTTCAAATTTACTCAATAGCATAATCCACTTGCACATACGACTAGTCAAAGCTACCTTGGAAAATAGATATTTGAGTGGGTCCACTTTGGTAATGATAATGGTCTTGTTGTTAAGCATATAATGATGCAACATTTGGGTTGAAAACACCATGGCTAAGCAAGATTTTTAAAATTAGTTGTAATTATGTTCATAGGCCACCAATGTGTGGCTTAAGTAATATACAAATAATTGTTTCCTTTGATCATTATGTTGTGCTAGGGGTACCCCCAAGGCACATTCAGTTACTAATATGTATAGAAGAAACAAATTTCTAGGTGTAGGTGGAGCTAGAAAAGGTGGATTTTATAGATATTATTTTAATTACTCAAAATCCTATTGGCAATCAACATTCCATGAGAAGGTGGTGCATTTCCTTAAAATATGCGTGAAGGGATGGTATCTATCTACCAACTAAGAAATGAACTGCCAGATATATTAAATATTTCCCTACATGCTATATAGATGCTTATGATTAGAAGGTGGAGGCATTTTTGTAATGACCTTAACCTTGGATAGATTGAATTCAATGCCTTGGCAAGAGACAATGAAAATTAATCATTTTATTGAAGTAATTCCAAAGAAACATTTTTTAGTGTTAAGCCTAACCATGTATTCATAAAGTTGTTAAAATATTCTTCATAATACATTTGGATGTCTTGCTTTGGTCTTGTATTTTCCAAAAATATCATCCATGTAGTCTTTAAAAATATCATGCATCATGTCATGAAAAATGGAATTCATGGCATGTTATTATGTGGCATAGACATCTTTGAGGCCAAATCACATCACTTGATAACATAATGTTCCCCATGGAGTGGTGAATGACGTCTTGTGTTGGGCTTCATGTGCAATTTTGATCTAATTATATCCTGAGAAGCCATCCATAAGTGATATAATATCATACCCTATGATATAATCCACAATCATATCAATGATAGACAAAGTAAAATCATCTTTTAAGCATGATTTATTGATATCTATGACATTGGTACTTAATCAGATTTGTTGTGGCTTTTTGTTGACTAGGACTATGTTTGATATGAATTATAAATAATCAATAGGATGGATACACCATGATTTTAATGGATTTTCTAATTATTTATTGACAAGAACAACTATAATATGGTGCATTTATCTTATCTTCTATTGATTGGATTGGCATGAGGGTGTATAACAAGGTGATATAAAACTAAAGTGAGGTCTAAGCCAAGCATATATGAATAACACCATATGAAAATATCAACAAAATATTGAAGGTGGTTAATAATAATCTCACATTTCTCTTCAGTTAGGGGTGCTCCAAGTTTGATCCATTTGGGGTCGACATGTGTTCCAATGTTGAATTTGGTGAATCCTCTACAATTAGTGTGGAACCATACTATAAAATAGTTGGCAAAGTGTCAAATTTTTATTCATCTTCGTCTAGTGGCTCCACTGGATCAACAAGTTCAACCATGTAAAAATAATCTAAATTTCTAAGGTCTAGTAAAGGCCACTTAGCAAAGGCAAGCATAAAATATTGAGATGATTGATCAAATATTTTATGATAGGTATGAACAAATTCTTGATTTTCAAGAAATTATGGAATTAGAGGAGGCTTGGATTTCATTTGAGAAAGGGTGACCTTAACCATCTAATGGCACCTAAAATGGGGTTTCACCATGGGATTCATCTTTTTATTTACTTTTACTTGGGTCAAAAAGCACCTCAAAGATGTTTTCACTTTGGGACCTCAATGTTTGATTTTCTTTTTATTTTTATTTGTGACCAAGGAAGTTCACCTACTCTTAAAAATAGGTAGTGGGGTCTAATCTAATGATGAATCCCTTTATGTAATCACTAGTGGTAAGTTATCTCCGAGGCCTAAGAAATCAAAGATTGCCTCATTATTTTGAAAATCATCTAATAGTATATATGAGTCTTGTTAGTCCTACTCGATAAATTGTGGATGATGGAGGAAAATAAGGGAACAAAATGACACATAAGTAATGTTACATATGGTATTAGGGTCAAATAAATTAGTATTATCCAACTCATTATAGATGTTATAATAGGACTTTGTGTCACTATCAACATTGTTTAAGTTAGATGATAAATTAGAATCGCTCTCAATATCTAGAGGGTCACCCTTAAGTGGTTTGTATCTAATAACTTGAGTTATTTTATTTTTAATAAGTGACACTAGATCAATAAGTCCTTGTTGCTTTTCTCCTAGAAATTTTCCTTTGTAGGACTGATTATCCTTTATCCTTTCTGGAATATGATACTTGATATTTTGGTAGTAGGTGGTAAAATCATCATTGTATAACCTTGAATAATCATCAACCATGATTTTTTATTTCTCCTATGAAGTGGTTTTGATATAAACCATGGGTCCTTTTTGACGACAATCACCCTTCTTTCACCATTCCATTTTATGAGTTTGCCATTTAGGTCTACCATATGATGTAGGCATTTTAGGCAGCTTGGTTAAATGGAAACCATTACCAATTTTGTATTCCTGAGAACCATTATATTGAAAAACAAAATGATTGGTTATTAAATTAGGTAGTGTAGATGAAGTGGAGGTAAGAGTAATTGGATCCCTAAAATTGGACTCAAGTAGTTGATCCACTATTTCCTTGTCCTTTTTTAGAACAAGCTCTATGTCAAAGTGATAATTTTAGGTTTCATACTTCACTTACAAATGTTTATAGAATTAGTATAGTTATATGTTACTAGGAATAGTAACCTCTAAGCTATAATGGGTAAACTTGATACAATGATTGAGATTAGAATGTACATCATGCACTTCATGAATCTATGGTCTCCCAAGGACCAAGTTATATGATATTTCCAAATCAAGAAAATGGAATAAAGTATCATGGATTAGAGGCCCAATGATAATAGGCAAACAAATGGTACCTTGAGATTCTTTTTACTCATTATCATAGGATTTTATAGTGATAATATCTAGATGAAGATATGCTACTATGTATCCCAAGTGTTTTTCTAACTTTAAAGTTACAATATTTAGCCTGAAACATTTTATATGACGACTCTTTTAAATTTATGCCATGAAATGATTGGTTATATGTAAAGTGGGTTATTATGAAAAGTTTCAAAGGATGATATATCCATTTGATCAAAGGTGAGTTCTTGCCTTGGAGCTAGATGACTCACAAGTGTTGGAAATTTACCAAGCATAATGTCACTGAGGACTATAGATTAACTTAAAATATTAATCAATATGTTCTTGTAGATATTTGATGTATGTAAAATATCTAAAATAGAAATACATGCTAGTGTATTTTTTATTTGATCCAAAATATGATAGGCTTTATCCTTAATAGGAATAATTGGCTTGTTATTTTAGGGTGGAGGACCTTAAATGAATTTTTTGGAGGAAGAAGGTGTAGGACCTTGAATGGTAACCTTAGGACATAGAGTTGTGATTACACAACTTTGAGTCAACATATGATTACTATAAATAGAGAAAGGTAAATGAAGGCTTGAAATTGTAGCTCTTGGTTGTCGATTAGAATTCAGTCTATTACGAACCAATGGAAGATTACTCACAAATGGAGATGAAGGTCATAGAATGGATGGTGAAGGTCTTCAGGTATTGTTAGAGATTAGTTTAGGATTGATATTAATGGTGGAAATATGTCCACTTGTGATGTAATCTATAATATTAGTCATAAGGGACATTTTTATAATTGACTTGATTGGAATGGGTACCTTGACCTTCATTCTAGTTTTAATGTTGTTGGTTTTGTCTCTGATGTTGATTGTGAGTAGGTCTATTATGATTCTAATTTTTATTGGAATTATGTTGTGTAAAAGGGTTTTGATAGATACCCAACTATTGATTAGATGTTTTGGCCACTTTATCCACTACTATTTCACCATTTTCAAGAAAATATTAACTAAGATGGTAAAGTTGCACACATCTATTGATTTAATGGCCTTTAACCTAATGATAATCAAAAAAGTCATTCTAATTATACCAATAAAGTTTAGGTTAGTTTTATATAAATGGTTTTCGCACTATCCAAATGATAATATTGGTAGAAAATAGTTATAAGAAAATCATCTCAATAAGATTTCTAAGGTTATTGAAAAACCTATTTTGATGATGACCTTTTCTTAGAGGTAGTACTTTAAAAGTGAGATTTTGATTATGTGGGTTTGCATGAATTGGTGGTGGTTTCATTATCTGTACATGTCAAGATTTAATAACCCCATCTCCTACAATATTCATGTTCTTATTGAATTATTTAGGCTTATCTAATGTACATGCTTTCACTTGCACATGAGCTTATGTTTGAGCCTTGTTCTGAGACTAAAGCTTGATTATCTTTTTGTCAATGAGGGATTACTCAATATGTATTCTCTTATCAATAAATTATTCAAATTTATTGATGTAAATAATCTTAAGGTTATGAACGACATCAAATTATAGATTGGTAGTGAACAACCCTAGGTTGTGGGTCACCTATGGCAGGGTTGAACCTTTGGAAAAGGTCAACTTCCTCTTTGATGCTCACCTAAAACTAATGTTAAACTAATGCTTCACAAGGAAAAGGGTTAGAAAGGGTTGGTAAGGGATCTTAAGAAAGTTAACCAAGAAATGCACCCAAATTAAAAGGGAAACTTCTATAAGCTTGAACCCACACTAGATCCACAAAAGATAGTACTAGCTTACACAACCTCAAGATCAATCTAATTACATAACTATTTTATAGAAGAGTTTCAAAGTAGAAAATTAATCTAGATGTAAAAGCAACATTGAAAACTCCTTAAACAAGGTCAGAAAGGAGGATAATGGATGTGAAGACTTTCCTTCACATAATGCCATTATACACAACTCACCAAACCAGATCGAAGGCAAGAGATAAGCAAAAAAATCCTTATATTTCATCAAGAGGTAGTTATTACAAATGTTCGATAGGGTCAAGCCTAATCAAGTTGAGGATACTTTATAATATCTAAAATAGTTCCTTGTCTCCCAAAAAGATGAAAAAGTCTAAAATCTGAGAACCTTTTCAAAGGAGAAGAGAATGGGATAATATAGAAGAATGGGAGAAGAGAGAAGAGGGATTATGTTTTGAGAGTAATTAATGAGCTACTAGCTTCCAAGGTGTGCTCCACCATTCTTTGGTCCTGTCAGGATGTAATCCATAATGAAAAACACAATCTTTATTTTTCCCAATAGCCTCTGAGAAATACACTATAAGATAAGAGTTTTTCCAAGGATGATGAGTCATAATCATGTTTATGAAAGGGAACCTTAGGCACATTGAAAATTTATTAAATGCTTGAGTTGCTTCTCCAACCACTAGATCTCTATGTTTGATCTTAAGCCCACTTGATGTGTTTATGAGGATCAAATATTTGAATCCTGATACTAAAAATGCCATTCCATGGATGATGGTTATTACTTGCATTATCAATTATAGATCCATGTGGAGAGATTAATCCCTTTGTATTAAACACATACCTACTTCATTTCCATATCTGGATCATAAATTCATCTATAGACATAAAACCAATCTAAAGTTATTGGTTTTATGATAGCCTTTATATTAATGCAGACCCATAGACTACATAGCCTCTTTTCTAGATCCAAATAGGTCAAAAAATACCCAATCTATCTTTTGCAGGAACCAAGAGTTTGTATATGCATGAACGCTTCCTTGAATGGTGAACATAGTCATATAAATAACCTTATATGATACAAAATTTATGAATCAGAGGTCCATATTTAGCTCAAATGGTGGTCCCTTGTATTCTTTATATCTTACTACATCAATGTGTCCATTTAATGGAATTGGATTGAGCTTCAAAGGTGATCAGGTGATCCTACAAAACCTATTTGCTTTCGTTGAAAATAGTTCTTCAACCTCTATCTAAAGTCCTGGGCTTACACTTTGTTTTAATTGGTTATTGATATCTGACCTAGATCATTAACTTATTGATCCATCTTGCACCATTGATCTTAATTTGTATGATCAAGTGAGATCTATTTATTTACCTTTGACTTATCACCCCTATCTAACCTAGCATCACTTGGTAGATCAATATTCATACTTAGGATTTAATGCCAATCAGTCTATTTGTGTTTATGCCACATGTCAATCACAAATTGATTCTATCAGTCTATGGAATTACAAGATTATGTCATATGGTGGCCTCTCGAACCCCTTGAATTTTTTATTCATCACACACCATCAGATCAAAATGTATGATCGAGTGAGGACCATTAGATTTATTGGGACACATGATTTAAAATCCAATGGCTACTTCATGAGCTTAAAATTGATGTGTGTGTTCCCATCAAATGATGTTCATGTGATCATCATTGACGTTCATGTGATCATCAAATTTAATCTCAAAAGGATTGGTTTTACTTGAGCTTAAAATTTACATTTGCGTGAATGTCCCATTATGTAGGTCTAACTTTAGAAGCTTATAGCTTGAGTAAAAAAGATTGTGTAGACATGAAAATTTTAGAGGATGATCCTGGCATATAGAATTCCTAGTGATATAATCCTTTGGCTCATAGGGGTTTCCCAAGTGTAGATAAAAATTACACAAATGAGCTAGTTCATTCACTTCTGGATGACGTCCTAGATGGCCTAGCTTCTTAGACTTGCAAGATAAACTTTGAGGACTTAGATCTTGAGATAGAAGACTCATGGAGATATGAATCTTGTAGATTATGATCTTATGGCACTAGAGAAATTGATCATACATGGTCTGATGGTCATGTAAGGCCTTCTAAGCATATTTATAAATTACACAAGCAAGTTGTTCCATTTTGGTTTCCATTTGATGGTTTGGCTCTTAAAATTTGCATAGTTCATCTTTTGATCATTTCTTCAAGGTTATGATGATTATCTAAGGATTTGTATAGCCTAGTCCATGCTTTTGAATGCTTGGAACATATAATAACTTGTTTGGATCCTCCATTTGCATTGCTAGAACCATTTTTAAGCCACTTGATCATTACCCCATCAAACCATGCAATAGTCATATATGGGCCAAAAATGGCCAATAGTGCCACCATTATAAATAATTAGAAAATATTTCTCTTCCTCATTGTTTAGTTTGACATATATCAACCATAGTGAGATCATTTTGAACATTGAAAAAGAAGTGTTGCACAAATCTCTTGGACAAGTCATCAGAGTTATCAATATAATTCTTAGGTAGACCAAGGAAAAATTCTAAAGTGTGTCCAACCAAACTGTTGGGAAATAAGCAAAGTAGGCATATAGGCATATACACAACTTATTAACATAAAACAGATAATTCTTCCATATGCTCCTTGAGATTACCTTTCCCTTTGTATTTTTCAAATTTACGCATCTCAAAGTGATGTGGAAAAAGTATCTAAACATAGATAATCTCAAAAGGATAGGAGCATACATCATTGAATTTAAAATTCTTGCTGTAATTTCCCATTTAAATGGTTGAGACCTTACAAATCCTAAAATGTAGGACTAGAATGATAGGAAGTGGGAAAATTTTGTTACGTATTCAAAGGTATAATACATTGAACCGAATAAAGAGGCAGGGAAAAATTAAGGAATTTGAATGTGATTAGTTCTACCATGAATATTTACTCTTTAGCTAGAGTTGTATTGTTGACCAGGGATTTATTATTGGTAAAGTATATGTTGTTGAGTGCATCATTGATCTAGAGGGAACATAGGACTTAATGGAGGAATATTATATTAGGAATCAAATAAGATTTATTGGGATTGGAGGGGGTCTGCTATTGATTCCTAATAATTTATTGCATAGGGAGAACATGTTGTTGACTTTAAGACAACATTTATTGAATAGAGGTGACAAATAATTGACTAATATAAACATGTTTATTAGATAATGTTGGTTGACAATTAATTGAAACTTATTACAATGACAAAATACTCACCACCATTTAAGGTGGGGGATTAGTTTCCACTTATTGAAGTGGAGGATTGGTCACCACTTGTTGAAGTGGTGTACTTGCAACTTGTTATTGTAGTTTAGGTGGGTTTAAAACTTGTTATTGCAAGGCACTTGGAATTTTGGAATAAGGAGGTTGTGGAGAAGAAAAAATAACATTTTTTTGCATTTTGGATGGTACCTTATTGGGTTAAAATATGCTAGTTGATATCTATCCACCACATGCTAGGTAGAATATATAAGATCTAAATTAGGATTAGTCACTAGGTTGGTTTCAACTATGGATTTGATATTCATATCCACAACTAATGTTTTTTTGGAAAATAGATTCAAATTATACATGGGATAGGTAGACAAATCCAATGGTTATTCTATTGGATTATTCAATCCATTAATGTGGGATTTTAAAATTTCAATGTGGCCAAGGAGTTAGATAAAGTAAATATAACTAGATTAACTTGTTTTATTTGTGAAACAATAAGTTGGCTTTGTGTAGGAGGGTCAACTAGTTGACCCTTTCCTTTGTCTGACATGACTAGGGCTTGATTAAAATTTTGATCTTGGATATAGGAACCTTAGTTATCTAATAATGTAAGAGGTGTTTCTTTGGGTGTTCTAACCAAATAGTGCAAATCCTCTACAAGAAACCAGGGGGAAAATTTGCACCCATCTCCAATAATCTAACAAGATGTTCATCTTTGTTATCAAATAGTTTTTGATTGAATTGATGATGTCGATATTCATCACATAGTGGTGCATTGACAAAGTACATTAGGTTAGGTCTATATTTGGTATCAAATGGTATGCGTTAAAGTTGTCATCGGTATTGGCCTTGTACAATGTTAGGTGATACAATAAGAAGGTAGGGGTTATGTTGTTTGATTTTGACATTAGAGGGCACAATTGGTAAAACATTATTGATCTTGTTCATCCTCTATGTAGTGATCATACCCATAGGGGTTTTAAACTACCTCATCATAAAATAAGGGTTATAAATGGCTGCACTGCTCATGTACTTAAGCATGTCCTAATTTATAATATTTCTCTTGAAAATATCTTGAATGACTAAAATTATGTCTTAACATTTTACGTGATTTCACTTGGAATATCTCTTGGCAATTGAGTTGAGGTAAGATGTTTGTCCTATGTTAAATTAAATTTGGAATACACAAATCAATGGTATATCAATGTAAATGTTTCAAACAATTTTTTTTCAAAGGGTATGTTTATAAGTTTTGGACACTATGGTCTGAAGTATAAATGTTCAATGTTTTGGACTTAGGAAATGTTTTGCACTTGGTATTGTATTGAAATGTTTTGGTCTTGGAATCTTGGCTTTGTGAACAAAGTAAGGAGACTTAATTTGTTTGAGGCACTTTAGAAACTTTGAAATGTGTAAAGGTTGGCACAATAAATGGCTTAGGTTGATAATGGAAAATGAAGATTTAAACTAAGCTTTAGAATATTGACTTCTAAAAGGAATTGGTATTGGCATAATCTAATTGGAATTGTAAGTTGGTCTTTGGAAGTTTAAATTAGATCTGGAATTATACTTGGTTTACCCTTATAAATAAGGTTGATTACAATTAGCACTTGGATTTGAACTTAGGTTTAGAGTGAAATGAATGACACAACAACACAACATGGATAATAAGTTGGCACATTGGTCAGTGACTTGGTTTGAAATTGTAATTTGGATTAGGACAAGACTTTTGGTTAAAATTGCGTAGCCTAATGACATGGTTTAGACAAGTAAAATAAGTATTGGGACAAAGTTTTAACATGTCACCTTTGTTTGACCCAGATTTTTGGTAGAGTATTGCCTTATTGTTTGTGTATAAAAAAGGCTTGGATTTGGACTTGGTTTGTTTGATTTGGTCTCAAGTATTAACAAGGTTTCAACACAACAATCAAGAAACAACACACAAACATTCAAGGAAATTCAATAACCGACACAGGTGTACATCACATCCATTAATCCATTGAAACACTTGCCTTGAAAGAAGATATTAAATTTAAATGTTCATTAAAGAAATTATTGCAATTATCAGTGGTATTGTAATCCCACCATTCTCTCTCAAGGTTTGTACAATTAAGGTGATCTTTTGAGGTAGTTACCTTTACACCCCTACACCAATGAATTATCAATGGCAAATAAAGTACTTACCAAGTATACAATATTAAGGTACTATATAATTCAAATTTAGCATCTACACTCTACCACCTACATTGAATCCATCACCAAAAGTTGAAATATCGACTCAAGCATTTATAGCTAACATTTTACACATTAAAAGTGTATGAGAATAATCATAGACCTCTCTCGATCATTATCAATATATGTAGGAGAAAATATATCACCACCCTTAATGACTATAATTTGATGATTACTAGAAAAATAATTCTTACATTGTAAAATTAATATAATATCATTTTAGAATGTTACCATAGTGTAAATTGAGTAAATTTAAATATTTGGGTTTGGACATAAACTAAACAATGTCATCATATAATTTAAAAGAATATTAATATTTTCTTAGTTTATCTTGGAAAGATAATCTAGTTTTCATGTGTTGATGGAGATAAAAAAAAGTTCATATTTTTTTCCATTATTTTTTAAATATAACATAATAAAAATCATACATATTTAATAACACTCTTAATATAAGATAATTTTGACGATTCTATATCTATATAATATTTTAAATATATATTTGTATGTTTAAAATGATATGAAATATTAAAAATAATTTTTAATTGTAAATATCATTTGATATAAAATTTGAATAAAATTATATAAATTCAATAAAAAATATGAATTTATTTTCAAAATACATTCCATTAATAAGTTGAAATTTATATTAATTTACAAATTTCATAAAATAATTTCAAATTTTAATTTACAATTCAAACTTTAATTAAACATTATTCTGTTAAACATTTCTCCCTGTCACAATAAACTTCGATGGATAAGTATGGGCCACCTCTTGACAAAAATAATGAGACAGTGTTCAACATGATCACAATTTATAAATTTATAGGTTTTTTATTATAAATCTTTAGTGGTTGATATTTTTTAATTTTAGAGACCTGTGTCTAAAATCACATAAAATTTTAAAGAGCGGACCTTTTAGTGTCATAATTTCATTAAAATCTACATGTGGTCTCTACTCTTCCTAAAACTTCTAGGTTTATCTTTTGGTTTTTGGATTGGTTTTGTATTATTTAATTTTAATAGATATTTTTAATATTTGTATGAAATAGGATATTTAATAATAATAATAATAATAATAATAATAATAATAATAATAATAATAATAATAATAATAATAATAATAATAATAATAATAATAATAATAATAATAATATTTAATTTAATAATTAAATCAAATTTTATTGTTAAAATTTTAATTATTATTTAAAAATAGTATAAATTATTTTTAGAAGAAGTGGTGGTATGAAAGAATGTTTTAAAATAACGACATTAGGTTTCAAGAAAGCCCTAGAAAATACAATAAAAAATAGTCTCGCAAAGAATAATGAAAAAACTATAAACAAGTATGCAACCATAATAGTAAGAAAATCATTTTTATTTGGATTAATCCAACTAACATCTAGAAGTTACTCAGCCTCAGCCTCAACCACACAAACTGAACTAATATTTGTATTGATAATTATATATAGCATTTCCTTAGAGCTCTCTCGAAATTCTTCCGGCTTTGTTATGTTGGCCAAAATATTTAGCACCAAATGTCGAAACTTGTTTGGGTAAGGTAGAATCACACACATGTCTAGGTGTGTATGTAGAGAACCCCAACTACCAAGCTCAGAAGGTGGAGGAAAATGTTTATATGGTGTGGGATGAGAAACCCAATTGTCCCACTAAGCAAGTGGAGGTGAGTGTTTATGCAATGGAGACCTACCAAGTTAACTATGAGAATCTAAGTCAGATAAAATCCATCAATGGCTACCCATCTAGTTCTAGTTCCCCACGCGCCACTCGCCCCCCCCCCCCCCCCCCCCCCCATAGGATGAGATGGTGGGATGTAAGCAATGTGCAAGATGCATTGCCATAATGATACAAAAGGGTTAGCATATGGGAGACCTTTGGAGCCACCTTATTAACTTGAACTTGAATATGTGTAAACATATTAGAAATAACCATGGTTTTGTTTTAAAAAAGGTGATCATTAATGATATAATTAGAAAACATATCGACAGTTCATGCTTTCAAAATAAATATAATAATTTACACTATAAAAAAAATGAAAAATCAATACATTTTTTTGCAAAAATCATAGGCTAGTTCCTCAAGAAGAACCTTCTTCTAAATTAAAGGCTGCCAAAAAGGTTTGAAGAAGTCATGAATCTATGTTCAAGATATATGAATCTTTTAAAAAAACTAAAAAACATATCTAAAAGAGTTTCTATGTCCATAAAATAAACACTTGCAATCAATAACCTCTAAATAAACAACATGATGGAAAAAAGAAGCCCTTAATACAATGGGAGACATGCAAAATGTGTGAGCTTAAGCTCAAGAATAGCATTCATACCAATCAAAAACATCTACTCAATATATGTATAGTAAAATGAAGAGACAAACCAACGTTAATCATGCCAATGATTGGCAAAAGAGATGAAAACCATCATATCCATTATTAAAAGTATAATATTAAAAAGAAGTTTCAACATACCACTTCTACGTTTTTAAGCTAAAGGCTTATATGGTGGGGGAACCCTTGGAGATTCGTCTCATAAGAGACAACAAAGAGAGTATTAGGTTGGGTTATTTTATAGTTGGTGGACAAGTATGTTGTGTTCTCCTTCCCACACTTTGACCATAGACTCCCATTATTGAAAACATAGGCAATATAAAATTGATGGTTGGACCAAAATTGCACAGTATAGTTACTAGATGATGTATTACATAAATCTCCCTAGAGATTTTTATCGATTATTGTCATGTTATGGTAGGAATTACCCTGGAAGCATGTTTTGGGTTGGAGTATGTAGTATTGGTATCCCATAATATTAAGTAGAGGCATACCCAGGAACTCATCACATTCCAGCTAAAGCATAGGATCATCAGAGCCACTATTTTTCTTTTTGAAGGGATAATCCAAAGAATAAAACCCATGTGTAAAAATTTTACATGTTCTGGGTAGCCATGATATTAATGTTATGAAGAGGAGAGGAAGAGGAAGCATAAATGGCATAGAGTGAGGAGATTGGAAGGCGGAAAACAAAAAAGTTGAAAAGCTAGAATAGGGAGAGTTTCCATTTCTAGAAGCTTAGGACATGAGAGTAAACTCAAAATTAAATAAGTGGAGAAAGATAGAAGTCAACCTAAGAACAATGAATCATGTGGAGAGGAAAAAGGGAAGAAATAGTAGGGCATCAAAGGTTTAAAAATGACAACAACAAAAAGTAGAATGTAAGAGTCAATAGAATAGTTTTTAGTGCAAAGATACAATAGCCACAACCACTATAGTGCCTAAATTTTTCAATATTGCAGTCTGCTCACAACTGCATTGACTCATTCTACAAACTTTACAATCATTTCTACAACACAAGTAAAATGATAAAATATTGATGTCCACCTTGATAAAGCAACTCAACATTGCCTTCTGCCATTATTATTCATTTTGTGAAACCCACAATAGGCATTCAACGTCTCCTTGCCTGGTATATCACAATTCGACTAGACAACTGATCAATCAAAGAATATGCTGTAGTCACTTGGTAGTTTGCTTGGAATAGGTGTCATGTAACAAATTCCCTGCATTTTCATATATGTTATATAGTTAGGAAAATGATTTGAAGGTTTCATTGTATCAATAATGGAGCAAAAAACAAGAATAAAAGAGGTAAAGGGCCTACTTGTGATCGTGTTGTAATATAGTAATATGTCAGTTAAAAATTGAAATGCCTCGATTATCATATATGGTATTAAATTTGTCATGTCGAAGGAAAGCTATTTGTAGAGAAAGGACACCATAACATTAGAGGTCTTTTCTACCATGTAGATCCCACATAAGCACTACCAAATGAAAGTACACAATAGGTGGGTCCTACACAAAGACCAACAATGACTCCTTTCCCTTAGTGGTAGAATATTTGTATGCTTTGCCTTTAGTGAACTATTTATAATTATGTTATATTACTACTAACTTTAAATATATCATACAATATTATAATATATATAATATTAAAAATTATTATATAATATAATGATGTATTATAATTATAAAAACATATATAAATATTAATATTAAAATAAAAATTATATATATGTATATTACAATAATATTTAATAATAATTATACTTATAAATATATAAAATAATTATCTATATAATATATTATATTTACAATTAGTATATAAATATAGATTCTAGGACCTCAATGTCTTATTCCCATGTCACTGTCATTGCATAGACGTGCAACTTCATTGCAATGAAATTGGAATTCATGATGTCCTCATCCACCATTTACAATAATAAATGACCAATCAAAGATGCACCTTTCAACTTGTGGAGTGTATCCATTCATGGGAAGAGGCTTTGCATCTGCGTCATTTGAGTTTCTAAATATTACATTAATATAATATTTTAATATATATAATATAATATCGAATACATTGAAATATATATTACAATATAATATCATATAATATAAAAATATATTTACTAATATAAATAATAGATTAGAATATTATAAATATTAATATATTATATAATATAATATTTACAAAATTCAAATGTACTTCAAATTCTAAGTTAAATTATATTATATATTGTTAAACAAAACCCATTCCAAGAAAGAAACTAGTTATAGTAATGTTTTAATGATATGGAGAGAAGACACTGAAGTTCCCAAGTTTGTATTGACAGGGTATTTCATGTAAAATCATATATTAGAGGGTGCATATTCTACACCAATTACAAACTGGTTTATAACTTGTAGGGTGGTGCCATATTTTATTGATTATTTTTTATTTCATCATGAAAAGTCTCTACATTTGATATACACTACATAACATGAGTTTACAGATTGAATTGCTCTATTTGTTCATCTCAACACTTAAGAAAAAATATCTTGGCTTGACCATTGATCCTAGGGGGGAGGGAATGTAGTGGATTAAATTTTGATTAAAAGGGGAACATACCTCACCAAAAAAAAAGAAAAAATTTAGCAAGCACAATATGATGATGATGTGAGAATTTCTATATTAGTACCTACATGATTGAGTTTTAAATTGATTAATATTATTTGAATTTTTGTGATGTGGGTTGGCTGATTTTTTGTATATTAATAATAGAGTGATGTTTGTATAGCAAAGGATAAAAGTAATCTATCATAATATAACATATAAAATGGAAAAATATTTCACAAATGAAAACAAAACGCTTACTAGATATATATGGGATGCAAATAATCTTTCACACGTAGTGATTGTTCCTATTACACGAGGTAATCGTCACCAGATGCCTATAAAATAGGTATGATCTCTAACTATATACAAAGCATAAAGAATTACACTCAATAAAGCAACAATTGACATTGGAGATATTGATCGCCAAGCCTTAATATTTACTGGCTTATCAAGTGTATGTTCAATCAATGACATGTATCTTTCTCTTGTATTTATCTTTGAAAGCTTTGCAAGAATGAAAGAAAGTAAATATGTAGAACTTCAAAAATTAGAGGAAAAAAGATTGACAAAGTTACATCTTCCACACCATTCTTAAGAACTCTAGCTTTGTAATTTTTGTCATATACAATTAAAAAAAACATTTGTAACTATTATTACATACAATACATTTTATAACTTCAACACTTTCATCATTAATATATATTATAAAAATTGGTATAATATTAAAATATATATTATATAATCTAATATTTATATAAATTATATAATATATAAAATAATAAATTGTTAATGCATATAAAAATTATAATAAATATTATATAATATTTTTATAAAGGTAATCAAAGAAATTGATAATTAAATTATTCAATTTCAAATCAAAAAAATTTACAAAATAGTGAAAAATAAATATAATCATTTAATTTTAAAAAATTCACAAATTAAAGTACTTTATTAATATAATAAACTAAATATGAACAATTTTTATTTAACTTCTTTTCTTACACCACGAGAACAACTACTACTCTACTACTATCTAAAAATACTAATAATTATTTTATGAAGTATCTTTACAAGAACAACCCCAATAATCACTTGAAACGACTCTCTATCGTTGTCATTTAATCGAAACTTGGCCTTAACTTCTGGCCAAAAAAGCCAAGTTTGAAATCGCTTGTGTTTAATTACAAAATATTTATGAATAAATGTGATACACATTTAACTTCGATTCATTTGTTATCGATTTAAAATTTTACTTTGCATTAAATTAGGGCTATGTTTTCTTTTGCATGTAGAATTAAGTTCTATTATCATTGTACTCAGGATAGTAAAGATTTCAACAGCATGTTAGCAAACACAAATGCCACCTGTTCTATGAAAGTTTAAGAAAACAGTGTCCTCATTTTCAATGATTTCCATTAAAGTTCAAAGATTTCCACATACACCAGTTCCAACCAAACCTTCATGTAACCAGGCTTCATCGTAACGTTAACTACAAGTAAGAGATCCGGCCTCTAATAAAAAATAATAATAATTACCTAAAATAAAGGGAGAGCACACCATTTATCCTTGGAGCTTAAGAAGAAAATCAGGACCTCCTCTTGCCATTGCTATTTTCAGAACTTCCACGTACTGCTTCTGCATATCAGCGATCCCACTCTGCTTAACGCCATGCCCTGTGATAGTCAAGTTTGATGCAGTTTTCAACATGCTAACGTATGAATCTCTGAATCTCCTTACCAGAGCTTTTCCGAACCCAAGACGTAAACCCAAATTAAGTTTGGATGCAAATTTCCTTTTATGAGTTAATTTGTCATCCTTCACTGTCTCTAAAGTCGTTTCATTAACTTTGTTTAATTTCCTGTAATATTTCCCAGATCCAACCCTGATAACCAACTTGCTATGCATAACGAAGCCTGATGATCTCCTACCCATCTTATAAAATCAAACCGGCGAACACACTGATGGATTTCCTCTTACAAGACGATAGGGCATTACCGTATTTATTCTGTCAGCCCATGCTGCTTCTGTAGAACATAGCCCAGGAAAAGGTAAAAATTCACGAAAAATATTATGTATTTAGTACAGGAAACGTGGCAAATGTTGACTCGTTCTCCAGGGAAGTTACAATTTATAATTTAGGGTTAAGCTTATCCCTATGTCATAAAGTTGACTTTGTATATTGGGAGATTTTTTAATCAGATATTTAATATGTTACCTATAAATATTGAATAAAAATAAAAGAATCTCAAATATAAAGACATATATGGAATGGAACAATTCCAATGTTTTTTTAAATATTAAAAATAATTTGAGGAAGTTGCTATCAACACTCAAAGACGACTTTTGGGTGATAGTTTTGGGCATTTAATCAGAAAAATGTTGTGATTAGGTACTTTAGTTGTAATAAAGATTAGAGATGTGGGCACTCGGTAAATTCAAATTAAAAGTAAATGTTATATTTGGGCATGATTATTATAGGAAAGGCTCATTTGCATCAAGATTGTATTTGCTTCAACAATGTCATAAAAAAGTGTTAGTGTAATTTTTTTTTTTGCTCGAAGTTTTATTTATATGGTTGTTAGTCAGCTTGCTTAGAGTTGTTAAAGTCATTAGAAAAAAATATACTTATTGTATTTTTTAATAGTGAGTTGAGTTATTATTTTTTGGTGGCTCAATCTCTCACCAAATATTATATTTTCTTTGTACTTTTTAATTGATTAATAAATGAATTTTTTGATACATTTGTGCAACTTGTGTTGTGGTAATCTCGCTCTCACATACTCGTAAGATTTTCATGCAATCTTGGATGTTTAAAGATCTTTGAGCAATCCAACATGGTATTTGAGCTCTGATTTGACACTTAGTTTACCATTTTTGAAATTTTTGGTGAGATCTTTTTTATATGCATTCTTACTTGTTTTCTTGATTTTCAGCATTTTTCAAAGATTTGGTGGGATTTCATGAAATTACATGCAAACTATATAGATGAAGTCTCCAATCACAAAACAAATATCATCAACAAATTCAGAAGGCATCAAAACCTTAAAATTGGTTGTAAACACAACAAGAGATTTGTGACAGTCATTTTTTACCATTTTTAGGGTTTCAAGTACTTTTCACATTCTTTACACATATCCATATAGTGGTGTTCTCAAATAAAGAAATAATTTCTAAGTTTTTTTTAAGTTTTTTGAGTTCTCAAGTGGGTCTTTACTGATTTTTTGAGGTGCCATATTGAAACTACATCTTTTGGGTGTTTTCCTATTTTGGCTGAGTTTTCAACTCTTACAAGGAGTTTTAGTAGTTTTTTTACTTGGTCTAACTTTTGACATTGAAAAAACAAGTTTGGTTCAAACATAATAGCCTTGACATACTTTTACCCCTCTATCTGCAAGCACACTAGACTCTAACACCTTTGTCTGCACCCTTGTTAGAACCTGACATCCTTGTCTACAACCCCAGTAGAACCCAACTCATACATGCACAACTGTCAGAACTCAACACTCCTGAGTGAACCTACATTGGAACATGAACCTCTTGCCAACAAGCCTTTCAAGGTTCAGCCACCCTTTGAACAAATTCCCATCGGCAAGCCCTTCGATGGACATTTCAATTTTTTTGAACACACGTCAAACTTTGAAACATGCTTAAACACACATTAGAACCCAACAAGTGACAAAGCACCCCTCGGACTTTGACCCGCCTACTTCATAAATGGTCTTAGACTCCTGATCATATCGGAGTTAAACCCTTGGTCACTTCCAAACTAGAAGTGCTTGACTTCTAATTCAACAAGGCTTAGGTTTTTCTGGGAGAAGTTGATTCAAAATTGTCCACCACTATTTGTGACCACATTTTCTATATGAGTAAGATTTTCAAACATGTATATCTTTTGATCAATAGTTTGGATTTGCATGTCATCTTCTTCAAAAGTGCTTACTTTTTTATTTAAATGTTTGTGGTCATGTTGGGCCCACTACAATGTTGTTCAAACCATCTATTTTACTCTGGTTGATGCACTATTAGCTAAGTCCAATATCCCTTTAGTTCCTTGTACTTACTCAGTATCTACTTAAGACGCGTTTTTGGTTGTGCTCAACATTTATATGAGACTTTTTGTATTTATAAATTTAATGGATGGTCACTCTGATAGTTTTAAGGGGGTATTGTGTGGTGCTGTGCAATTTTATTTTCTATATTTATTCTTTACATTCTTCAATAACCTCTATTTTACACTATGGATTCTGGTTCATTAAGTCATCTTACACCATTTAATTATCACAAATAAAAATCTAGAATGGCAATAATTTTCAATCCAAGGGGTTTCATTGAATTACAATGGGCAAAGAATCTAATCTTGGAACAGAAGTAGAGAAAGTTAAATAGTTCAACTATTGTGATAAATTAAGTGGACTATTATGTCTTTATGTCTCTCTTGATCTACTCTCTCACATAGAATCTAATAAAACACCTAATGAAGTATGGACCACACTAGAAAATCTCTTTAGGAATCAAGATGTGATGAGAAGAAATGAGTTGAAGAATGAGCTCATCAATTTGAGCTCAAGTTACTTTGACACCCTACAAGATTTATTCACAAAGTTTATATCTCTGAGGTTATAATTAAAAAATTGTGGAATGGATAATAAATATGATCAACTTGTTTTGTCTATACTCGCCAAACTAGGTCTAGATTATTATCTATTTGTGTCCACCTTCCATACCACAAAACATGATCTTAGAGCCACATGGAAGATGTCTTCTTTAGATACATTTATTTTTGACTTGATTTATGAGTAAGATTAGCTAATCTAGATGGGCATAGTGAAATCCTGACAATATCATGCCATTTTTTCTAAGGAAGAAAATGCATAAAACAACAAAGAAAATAAATAGAACAAAATAGATCAAGATAAGGATGTAAATCCTCCCACCTATAAGTCAAATAATGTGTAACTGATATTTTATGATTATGTAGCATTTTAGTATTGTACACTTGGAAAACTCAGACATTGTTCATTTATCTTAGTCTTACACATGCCTTGCTTATGCAAGCCTCCCATCTACTATACCTTGTGTCCCTAGGCCTATATCTTAGTCTAACTAGTCTTATATTGATGACACAAACATCCTATCTTACCCAAAATGTTTAAAATATACTTATCTCACACCTCTGTAAGTTCTAAGCTTGCACATGTTCTCCTACTCCCTAGACACTAATGTTCGGCTTAGACAATAACATTAACATTGCTATCTTGTCTCAATATAAGTGTCTAGTACCTTAAAGTTGTAAAATTTACAATTGAAGGATCTTAAAATGGTTGGCTTAAGTTTTTTAATGTGGTTTATCTTCTAATAAGATTGGTATAAATATAACATCAACCCTCATTCATTCCTCACCTAAAAGTTAGACCAAAAGAGCATTCAATAAGCACTCAAATTATCAAAAGCTTTTCTATTTTATCTTATTCTGATATAATTCAAAGGAACAACTAAAGTACAGGTTTGAAGTACTAAAGGAGCAGTCATAAGGTCTTATTTTTCAAGTTACAATCTAGGACACTATTGTACTTGCTTTACACACATTACATGATTCCCACACAATCTAACATGCATAGGAGATCTGCATGAGTCTAAAGCCCTCTTTTGAAGTATTGTCTATGTAGGTAGTGCCCTATGATAATGGGGTCAATATCGGTCAGCGCAACACCATGTGCCCACTAACTTATTTTTTCCTAAGGTCACATTGAAGATGGAAATATAGGGTTTTACCATTTCACAAGGAGTGACAGTCCATGACCTAGATGTAAAATCACTAGAGTGATGGTGAAGCCAAGTCTAGAAGCATCTAGGTGGTTGCATCTTATTTCTATAGATATTATGTACATGTCATTAGTATTGAACATGGATAATAGCATCAACATAACCATGTAGGGTTGACGTAACTATTGTTTGAGTTTGGCTAATAAAAAAAGATTTTTTTTACTTTAGTAATGGTTAGGATATTTATGATAATATAATTTGTAAATAGTTATTTGTCTAATTTACATCAGAGACCGTTAGTTTGAACACTAAAAATTGATTCAATTTTTTCAAAATGTAAGATCAAATATCATAAGAGATCTAAATAAATTTGAAGGAATGGTATTTCTCAGTTCTTAGTGTTACACTGAAGGCTAGGTCAATCCAAAAAAGTAAAAATACATTAATCATTTTCCTTTTAGTAAAATGGTCTATTATAGAATTCCTTTGTTTGGCATATGTTGGAGGAGTAAGATTGGAGAAAACATGACAAATCATTTCAGACATGATGTATCAAATTCTCTGTTACAATAATATTTTTGAGATAATAGTTTACGAAGTTTTATGTAGGGTAGGTTTCCAGTATTTGCATCTATCCTTCATTAACCCCTCCCACTATTTCTCTACAATCTCGTCCATGTCCAATTTTGGAAACTTCCAATACACCTTATAGTACATTTAAGCTTTAATTTATTTTTTTATTGGATACACATGACACTTTTTATTAATATTAAAATGTAGAGATAAAAAATGGAAGATGGTTTATTCAATGGATGGGCATTTATCTATCAAGTTGAGACTCATGTTAAGTATTTGATCAGTAAATATTAGAGGATGAATACAATCATATTTAACTCATTTTTATGTATGGAATGTGTTGATGCAGTCATGTCATAGACTTGAGGGTCACTAGGGGGATGTGTTGGCCCGATGGTGACTAGGGGGAAAATACATACAGGCTAATTTTTAATAAATTAAACCATTGGCATGGGTACCTTTTACCATGGTGGTAAGTCTATTATGCAAATATTTATTATTATGTATTGGACACCATTAATCTTTGTTACCCTATATTTTAATGTGTATGTAAGGATACAAATGTTCATTTGATGTACTATTAATCCAAACTAAAGTTGGGGTTAACAACAAATTCAAAAAATATAATCTATGTATAAGGTCGTTATCTATGAGAGTAAGTTTGATATTTCATTGACAAGTTTGATTCAAATTTTCAAGCTAAATTTTTTTATAGATCTATTTTAAAGTTTTATAGAATGCATTTTACAGGGAACTACATCACAAATAAGTTGTGGACATGATTATCATTAGTTCAAGATATGATATATCCTTTGAGTAATATAAATAATTGATTGTGTTTTTATTAATTTTTATAGTATTATTTTGTTTGATGACATGAAATCATTGGCTTCTTCTAAATAAAATTATTTTTTTATGGTATTAATATTTTTTTGTTTTCCCAATTAGTCTGCTATATAAATGCTATTATTTTTTTTGCATAATGAAACATTTATTTTGCATATTTATTGGGACAATAAATCCCTCTTCTTTTGATATCTCAATGTGCATAGCATTGACAATAGGCATGCAACCATTATTAGGGGAGTTAAGCTCCAATCATAGTCTTTGCATGGATAGTTTTCAACAGAAAATATCTATGGATATTTGGGCATATTAGGATCATATTATTTATAATTATTTAATGTATAGGTATTAAAATCAAAACTTTTTTTTCTAATTAATTATATGGGTTGTTCATGGTCTTTAATGCCTACTTGATTAATTTATTCTCAAAATATTTTGTATAGGTCTGTAGGGTCATGATTTCATTTTTTTACAAAGCCTATTTTTTCATTAAAAGGCATTTTGTGGGTAACTATGTGGACAACCCCAAGATGAGGTTAGCATCAAATCAAGATAATATTTATCATCCAAATATTAAAAATAATGAAAGCATGTAAAACCACCACCACAATAATAATAATAATAATAATAATAATAATAATAATAATAATAATAATAATAATAATAATAATAATAATAATAAAGTAAAAATAACGCAATTGTGTGTTTAGTTATAAGAAAAACACGTGGGTAAAGTTTCATCACTCCATTAACATACCTCTAAATGTATATTTAGATGTCAAAGCACGTAACAAAAAAAAAATACATAGAAGGCACAATAAAAAATAAATTCTTCTCTCCATTCTATCAACATAAGTTTCTCTATGAAATGTTGCATCCTCGAGAAATTTTGGGTAGGTTCCATGGTTGTTTGGGGGGAGGATGTACACAAAATGGTATGGAGAGGCATTTTTTGGTGAAACCGTTAAGTCTTTCATCCCAACTTCAAATCCCATTACATCCAAACATACATTTCATTACATATAAATAAATGTTCAATCTTCCATAGCAAGTTTAAAACTCTTTCCATAAAAAATTTTATGGAAACATTTATTGAGTGCTTGTAAAACTCATGGAATGATGGAGGAATGGATATATAAATGCGTCACACATAAATAATACAACAAAATGAATGGAAAACATATCAACAAAAAATATTTTAGTCTAAATTTGAAATGTTGATAAATATGAATGAATAACACTTCAACTTGAATTTAGAAGAGGTATTGGTTTGATGGAAAAAATTTAGAATTCACAGGTATTGTTAGAACATTTAATGTCTAAGTGGAATAATTTAGAACCTTAGAATATTTTAGTTTATTATTAAATAATAATAACTTACTATTTATTAAATACAAGGTGAAGACCTTGTGTAAATAAATAATAAAATATTATGATTTATTATTAACCAATTAATTTAAATGATTCTCAGGAAGGATGGACCCATTGGTTACAATGATCACCTCCCATCACATCTATTGTATTTTTAATAGAAAATACACTCAATAAATTTAATATTTGTGTGTGATAAATATTTACAAAGGTTCTGTGAAGGTTTATGTCAAGAAGTGAGAAGGGAAGGACTTGTATTGGGGTGTATAGTTTCTCAATTATTGAATATCATCTTCATTGTTTTTGTAACCTCTTGGAGGTTTTCTGACTTAAAATTTTTGTGTACTAGGTCAATTCTGTGTACTATTTATTTTCATTTCTTCATCTGGATCTAATCTATATTACATAAATATTTTATATTCTATTGATTTTATCAGTTATGTCAATGGAAAAATGCAGACTTCTTATCTGGAGCATGATCCTCTAAATAACTTAAGGTTGGTTAAATGTTGAAGTCCTCTTCTAGTTTAATTCAAATCTGACACTCTTCACAAATCAAACATTTATTGATCTATAGTTTTTTTAATTTATAGACAAATTTTTTATCAACAAGATAAATTGAATATTGATTTTTGAATTCTAAAATGTCTCTAAATGGTGAGACTTATATTTTGTATTTGAATTCAATTTTTTTCCATTCATTCTTTAAGTGTGGCCAATTAATGGAGGTTCATGGAGTCACACGTTAGATCCAAATTTTTTATTTTTGAATAAAATAAAATATAATAACATGTAAGTGGACTAGTTACAATATTATATAACTTAAGATGATATATATTGTCTTGTATAACTTATCAGATGTACAAAAGTGAATTTTTGGGACTGAAAATATTAAATGAAGTTGGTGTTTTTCAAATATTTGCACTTTTAAAATATTACCAAAGGGTGTAACTTTTTGACAATTGTATTAAATTATGAAAAGGACATTCATTTTTATGAAAATGATATTCATTGTTATGAATATCATATTTTATTTTTTTAATAGGATGTACATTTTTTGTCAATTGCAATGTTTACTTATTTTTAAAATGTATATAATATTTTATATAAAAGTTCATATTTTTAAAATTATTTATCTCAATAATGAAATACTTTAATAGCATGTATAAGTAACTTTTACAAAAATTACACAAACAATTGTATATATTAATTAAATAATTATTAATATATTATAATAAAGGAAAGGGTTCACAACTATTAGACCCTATCCAACAATTGGTCCCATTCCCATGGAAAATTATGGCATTCCTCCAGTATGTGATCTTTTGTTAATTAATATTTTTTATGTGATAAGGTACAAAAGGGTTTTAAAAGGTCTTGTAACCTTGTACAAATGATGAGAAAGATAAACCATTGAAGAACACACAGAACACCTCTCCTAGCAATAAAAGGAACAACTATCAACAAACTTCAAACATGCCATTGAAAAGACCATACAAAGTTCAACCAGCATCCATGAAACTTCTGTACATCCTCTATAAGGATAAGGCCTATTTCTATAGGCTTTTTACCCATATGTAGTTTTACCTACATAGTCTAGTTAGTTTTCTTAAGTCTCATGCACATGTTTAATAAAGGTAATTGGGGATGTTAATCCCACATTCATGAGGATGTGAGAACATATCTATCTTGGACTTATACATGTACCTTTCCTAAAACTATTTGGCTAATAAATTTGGGATGTTATTACATTTGAATGCTTTTGCACATTGTGAAGTTTCTTCCTCTCATGTGTTCATGATTTCACTACTCCATATAGTTTCACCTTCATCCATTCAATCCTATCCAATTATCAAACCTCGAGTATTGCCCATTTCAACATGGTATCAAAGCAGTGCTGGTAGATGAATGCCATGGATTCTAGTATGATCTTGTTTGCATTTTATCTCCTTCTTGGTTTTCTTCATGATCTTGATTATTTTCAAGGGTTGGGTGGGGTTTCATATAAATATATGTAAAATGTACCATCTAATAATCTACATAAAAAATGGATAGTACCATTGGATTTAGAAGATGTCCAAACCTTAAGAATAGTTGTAAACATGACCTAGTTTTGTGACATGCTATTTTTTGACCATTTTAGATGGTTTGAAGGAAAATTTTAGATTTTTGCATATCTATACTCTCTCAAAGTAGGAGAGCAAAATTTTCTCTATATTTTACTAGATTTTTATAAAAACCTAGTGGCTCTTTGATGAATTTAGAGGAAACATTGCAATTTTTTTTTTATAGATTTGAGGTTTTGTCTACAGTCTTCATTTGGCATTTTTTGGAATCTCAATGGACTTGTTGTTTCTATTACATAGTACTGAACTCATGACTTGCATGTTTATTCATATGTACCTAGTTTATCCACCTAACTATTTGCATAATAAATTTTGTTCAGATGCATTTGGTTTGGTGATCAAGTATACATCAAAAACCTAGTTTAGATGTATAGATTGCCTATCATTTTGGCCATATAATGTACCTAGTAGGGACATAAACTTTACCTAGTATTATACTTGGTAGATACCACAAACTATACTACTTAATCATTTAAATATAATGAGTAAATTAGAGTATGAGTGATTCAACCATATCAACTATCACTACATGGAGAAACTCATTCATCATAACATGGTTTTAGGGTTTCTAGGTGTATGTTTTTATAACAAAGTTTACCATGGTTACATACTTGGTAAGCATCCTGAGGAGAAGTATGACAAAGGAAAATCATGGAGAGCTACACAGATATTAGAGCTAGTTCATAGTGACATTATTGGAACATCTATAACTCTTTCATTCAATATGAATAAATACATCCTTACCTTCACTAATGAATTTTAAAGGAAAACTTGGGTGTACTTTCTTACATATAAATATGAGGTTTTTGATAGTTTTAAAGAATTTAAGGTGGTTAACAAAAAATAATCAGTTAAAGCCATCAAGACTTTGTGCATTGATAATTGTGGTGAGTATGTCAGTAATTATTATGAATAATTCTATACTTCAGAGGGGTAGAGTGAAAGAACATGTCCTTGAAGGAAATAAAAAATTATATGTTACACTCCATGTCTCTTGCACATCAGTATTGGGTCAAGGCCATCAATTGTTTTTTTTATATCTAGTTACGAGTTCCTCTTAAAGTCTGGAATGTTTAGAAACCCAATATGAAGCACTTCCTAGTGTTTGGATCTCCTATTATGACCTGCATTCCAAAGAAGGAATGTAAGGCAATGAAAGCTCAAAGTTAGACTTTTATCTTTACTGGATGTCCTGAGGGTGTTAAGGGATACATGCTTCTCCATCCAACCAAACATGTCATTGAGATATGTTTTTGTTTTAAAAAGAGTCCTTCATATTCTAGACTCAACACTTCTCTACCTTCCTTGGATGCGCTAGAATTTGCTCACATTTTTGATGATTTAGCTATGCTTGAGTAGCTTTTTGATGATCTAAATTTTTATTCTAGTTGTGATGATGAGAGTATTGATGAGGACTCACCACCTCCTTCTCCCAAAATATATTTAGAGGATGAGGAATATCCTCCTCCTCTTCTTATTGTCTCGTTATAGACTATTCTACTCTTTCCTACTTCTATTTCTTATGATGACACATTCTTGATGGGTAATTTTCTTCCTTATGTCAAGACACCACTATGGGATGAGATTCTGCTTGACATTATTTGTCATTATGTAGAATCTACATTTATTCCATTACAAGATGTTTCTCTTCTAGAGCCATGATAAAAAATTTATTTAGAGGATCATCTCATCTTCATGGATAATTTGAGTGTATCTATTGAGAGCATTGGTGACTAATCTCTTCATGTCGATTATCCTTCTTCAATTTTTAGGGTTGAGATCCATGCTCCACACTTCAAATGGGTATTATTTCAATGATTTTCAATGCCCTTATTTTGATAGGTCTATTTTAGTGGCATTATATTCACTTCTTGTGCATGATCTTGTTAGACTTATGTCACACTTCAGTTTTAGACCTTCATAGTGTTGCCTTCATCTTCCATTTTTGAATGGACAAATTTTAACTACTTTAAATGTGTTATTATTCTTACAAAGGGAAAAAAAAATTATTCAATGCACGTTAGTAGAGGATCCTATAAATACTCTATAACATACTAATTACAGAGATAGCTTACATAATGGGGAGCAAATAGAAACTGTAATTGACCAAAAAGACTTACAATTCATCACTTTCAAAATTATACATACAAATTAGGAAGAAATTAGATATAAAAAAAGGTAGAAAATAAATGACATAACATAATATATTAATAGACTAAATAAAATAGAGTATTTACTATGCACTAAACATACATAAAATATGATAAAGAAAACTATGACAGAGAAATTCTGCTAATCTCTATCAACACATCAGAACCATATTCTATTATAGAAAAATGCTATATATAGCTTTTTATAGTAATTTATCTCTTCTTATTCTAGTCTTTCAAGATACAAAAGGAAATATTTCACAATTTTTTATTACTTGATTAGGCTTATCAGTCTGAATACATACAAAATTATATATAAAATACATAACTATATACTTTGCACATGTGTCCTATTAAAAATTTCAATTTTATCTTGTTATATTATATGCTTAAAACTTCCCAAAATTAAATATTTCTCTCATCCAAAGACAAAGTCATAACTTGTTCTGAATTGATTTGAAAAGATGAGCCATGAACAAAAGTCACAATAATCACTCTAGGCATCGTTTACCAATTTTCACCCTTTGTTAACTACATAACTACCCTTTCACATTTTTAACTAAGTAGCATACTAACATACCACCCTTTTGGTTTTTCAATAGACTATCCTAACCAGGTGGCCACACATTACATGTTTTCAACCAGTCTAGCCATGCTCCTAATGTTTAGGCTATCTTACAAAAATTACAAAATGTTTGAAGTTGTAAAATTGGAATGTCCATTAACTACTAATGTGGTAGTGGATAACTTTGACTGGGATGCTACGTAAGTTTTTACATTTTTTCGAATACCGACCCACTAAATTCAAGTAAACCCAATGGTAAATGTTGTTGTTGAGATCATGGGTTTTCATTAAAAAAATTATATTTTAGAATTTTATGGAGCTACTATGGAGGAATTCTTTATGGCTCATCTATTATTTGGGTAATAGCTAGATTGACATGAGATAGCTCTTGCTTAAGAATTTTTTTATTTGTGATCACTTTACAAACCATATAAAATAGAATGTGTAGAGGCATATAAATCACCATCATGTTTTTCACATCTTCATCCTATGCAATGGTGAGTAGTGATTTGTCATTAGAAATTTTGAGATGTATATCCGATACTAGCTCATCCAATCTATCAACAGTCCTTTGGGATTGAATAGCCATAAATGTATTGCCTATTAATTCATTATGCTAAATAAACTTGTAGTTTATGTATTTAAACATCTATGGAATCCAAAAAATGCTTGATTTCCCTATCCATTACCTCTGTAGTATCCATCTGGTCATCCATTTCCACTTTAGCTTTATCTGTAGTGGTGAACTCAAGTTTCATAGTAGCCAGGGACTGATTGAGATGTTGTCTCAAGTTTAACATATCCTAAACTATTTATTTGGAATATTATATAATTATATCTAATACCTACTCATGTTCTTCAATCAATTCATAGATATTTTCTATTTCATTTTAGATAGCATGCCCTTGTGTGCATAATGTAATCACTTTATACAGAGTCACCCAATCCTTTGTAAGCTATGTCAATAGAGTAGTGAATTGTTTATTTTTAAACATTACTTCATCACCTATCACCTATATAACTAATCTAGGATAAGGTTATTTATTAACTAGCATGCCTTTTCTAACTAATTTTTTACTTTGGCCTTTTTCTTACACATCCTTAGAACATCTTGCTCCAAATCTGAAGCCTTTTTCACAATCGACTCCTAAAATACAATTGTACCTTTAATCTACTTTGATAATGACAGTTAAGTCACATCTAAAAATGTTTCCATCATAATTATATAAAGCTCCATGGATGTGGTTGTCAGTGTCATAAGAACTGGTGTAAATTTTGCCATTAGACGTAAGAAGGTGGTTTGCTAAGTTGATGTTGTTGAGATGTCCCACAACCACTAGATATAGATCTATAGTTTTGGCTATGATGCCTCTTATCTGGACTTCATTTGGGCTATGCTCTCTACTTTTGCATGTTTTTTGGCCTCCTTGTTCTTCTTATCTTAAATTGTAAATTTAGTTCTAGCCTTAGGATCCTCTTCAGCTTGTGCTTTGGCTTTGTTATTAGCCTTAGCTTTAACATCAACTTGAGCCTTTGCCTTAACATCTACCTTAACCTTAGCTTTGTCTTCAACTTCTTGAACTTTCATTATGCACATGTGATCTTCCTCAATAACATTGGATTTCACTTCTTTCTCCACCTAATCTTGTTGTGTAGATTATGACTTTTGTTGTTCTTAGTGAGATTTCTGATGTTATTTCCTCTTTACCTCTACTTATTAAGTCACCTTCTTTGTAGCCTCTACTTCCTCAAATTTCTTCCTTGTATCCTTAGTTTATTTGACTTTCTTCTGTATAGCTTCTACTTAATTAGCTTTGTTTTGAGTTTCTTCCTTTTCATCTCGTGACTTTTGTTAATGCTCCCATGTAATTTCTTATTGTATTTTCTATGTTTCCCATGCAGTTGCTTTATTCTTCAGCTTCATTTTTACTTCCTTTTCCTTGATTTTTTTGTACTTCCTTTCCTCTTCCTTTTTCACCTCCTCAGGATCTAGTGTATAATACATAATTTTTTGTTCTCTTGATGGCTCTGTCATAGTTGTGTCTATGGATTATTCAAAAATTTCCACGTATATGAGATCAGTCTCTAATTTAGTATGTTCAAATGATTTTGATTCAACCACCTGACATTTTTATATGAGATTTTTCTTTTTAGATCTAGTTGGAGTAGTGAGAGACTTTCTTGCTTCCTCTTAACATGAGACTAGGGATATTATTGTGTTGCTTATGTCTGTTATGCACCAATTATTCCTTTAGGTTCTTTGAATAACACCATCCTTTCTATAATTATTTGTGATGGTTTATTAGTGTGTGTGTGTGTGTGTGTGTGTGTGTGTGTGTGTGTGTGTGTGTGTGTGTGTGTGTGTGTGTGTGTGTGTGTGTGTGTGTGTGTGTGTGTGTGTGTGTGTGTGCACGTGCATGCACATGTGCATGTGTGTGTGTGTGTGTGTCTAGTCATCAAAATAATTTTTTGTGTAGGACTATCAACTTATAGTATATCAAACACTTATGTAACTGATGATCTTATGGTTGGATCTATTGGAAATATCTCTACCTCTAGATTTTTTCAAGTAGCTTCCTTCCCTATAATATCCACAAGAATAGAAGGAGGTGGTTGAGTAATGTCAACCCAAAGGTATTTGCATACCTGATTTCACACTTGACAAGTGTGCACTCCTTTCCAAAATAGTAATTAATTTTCCACCTCTTTGTCATAAACCTTCTTCCCAATATCTTCCAACATAGATTTGAATATTTCATGCTCATCGATTCCTAGCTATGTTAGGTCACACTCATCATTTATCTTGAGAACCATAGGATTATTCAACTAGGACTTCATCTACCACATCCTTTTCTTTGGTGGTGGTGGTAAAGCATGACATGAAGGTGCCTTCTTTTTTCCTTTATCTTATAATGGTGGAACTTGTGGCTATTGTGGTTGTGTTTATGTTGGATTTGATTATTGTGCCTATGACAAAATAAGTTATAAAGGTAGAACCATCCTCATAGCTAAGCCTTTTTGGCTATATACTTCAACCTACGCTTTGATCATAAAAATAAAGGCATTAGAATCAGAGTCAAAAGTGGCAATGGCAACTCATGGTTTTTTATTTGAATGTCACTATGCATATTGTTGACCAATGTATGTTGTCCCAAATATTTCATAACATTTTGTGGCATGTGAGGGTGTGTTTTGATCAAAGATAGGGCTTCCATCCACCATGTATTAAACTGATCCAATTGCTCATAACACTATCTTATTTTCATCCAAGTGATGTTTTAAGGGTAGTAGTGGGCCAAAAAATTGTAATGACATTGATTAGTCCAAGTGGGGACTTACACTATGTGAACCATAATAAAAAACTAAAAATTGCTACTAAAATATTTACATGGTTCCTACAAGTACCTTATCGATGTTGGTAGTGAGCTTAGATGCCAAAAACTAAAGCCAATTGAAGTCCTCCCACAACCATATCATATAATAAATAATACCAATTACCCCTCTCATTGCTTACCTTGACTACTTGGTAGTCTACCAAAACATTTTTGTGATGCATTTGACTAGAGTGCACATCGAAGCATCTTAAATTGAATCAAATGGTGTTCCTCAGCTTGCTTATGTGATATATTTTTCCCACATGTCTAAATGGATTAGAGGTGCTGTAGATTTATATTGAAGGAGGGAATTACCTTAATTTGGAAGGCTTGTGGATTACACCATTATTTATGTGGTAATCCAAATTATTATGTATTAGGATAAATTAATAACCACTTGATTGTAGTGACTCAACAAGATCATCACGACCTCATCAAGTTGCCCAAATATAGGTAACCTAATCAACATTTTTATGTTTAAACCTAAAAGTGGATGTTTTTTGGAGAATTATCAAATGATGTCATAGAGGTTTCCAAGTTATTTGATGAAGTCCTTTGTTATCCTAAGCGACAATGACAAAGTGTGCAATGTGTTTGTCCTAGTGTGCTTGAAGTTATCTTGGTTGATCTTTAGTTTTGACATGGTTAGAGATGGTCAAATATGATTATGGTGATTTAAGAATGTGAAATGGGTCCTATAATAATTTTTATAATATTTTATTTCTTATGTCCATGAGTGGAACATATTTGTTAGTCCATTGTTTTCATTTAGACATGTTGGGTCTAGTGGCAGAAAATCTAAGCAGGCCATTTTTTGACATCACCATTGCCACATATGGATGTTTTAGGAGAATTTGATCATATGGGTTTATTAAATTTTTTACCTATTTGATTTTCACTAACTTTAAGCTCATGTTAAAGTGCATCAAAAGATATGCATGTTCAAAGTTGGCCTCCCAGACAAGTTTTTGACATGGTTTTATGAATAGATAAATCTGAGTGAGCATTTTTATGTCATCATGTCTCAAACATGTGAGGGTTTAAAGAGAATATTAAAACATGGTTGGATTATCCTATATGAGGAGATCATGTTTTATAAATCTAACATATGATTGAACAAAGCTAAATATATGGAGGTGTAAAATTGGCCTTGCAGGAAGATGAGCAATGGTTCCCATAGTCATTTTCACACAATGTTAAAGATTAGGGCTAGATGGAGATATAATGGATTGAGAGAGATCATAAAATTAATATATATGATGTGTATTAAGTATAATAAGTCAAAGTTTTTTTTGGTTAACAGAGTTAAAGATCAGGACCAAATGAAGATCCAATGGTGCGTGGGTGATCGCACAAATCAAGATTAATGGTGTGTGTTGAGTCGAATGGTCAGAAGTGTTTGAGGTTTAATGTTGAGAAAAGGTATAGGATAAGGATACAATTGAAATTGGGTGTTCATATATATTAAACAAATGGTGCGTGTTTCATGATAACTACCTGACTGATTGATAGAGATCGATAGTGAACATTGAGTACTATCAAGGATTAACATTTGGGAATTGGTGTACTATCAATTAAATTTTAAATAATATTTATGGTATGATTTTAATCTAATAAGTGAGGGAATGAGATGCGAGCATGGTGTTTGAAGATTAACTATGACCATTTTAATTCAAATATTTGAATTTAACAAAGGAAAGACTAGTGTCTAGGTTTTGAGCTATAACATTTAATTGATGCAAAATTTTACCATGGTATAAAAAGAGAAGTTATAAAGGACTATAATATGAATCTATAAAAATATATTTAAATATATAAAATTAGATAAAATCAAAGATATTCAATTCTGAAGTTGATTGTGTGTTTGAATGTGTTCTACAAGTGCCCTGAGAAGGACGTCCGATCTTGTATTGATATTATTTCAATGTTTAATAATTAATTATCTATTAGATAATGTTTTAGACTATATAATTATTATCTATGTGTATTTTTAAGTTTTGAATAATTATATGTAGTATGAACAAGGGTTTAGAAGGTGATTGTGTGTTCATTCATGATAACTATGTGCATAGAATGTTGTTTGAGCGAATTGTGCTTAAGTAAAAGTTTACTATGATGATTTTCAGAAATGAAAGAGGACATATATATCATGTGTAATGGGTCTATGAATTTTAAAAGTGTTCCTATGTTTTTAATTTTCTTATAGAAGTGTCAAAAAGCCGAATGGGTCTCCATAGGATCTAAAAGTGACTTGGGCTTATTTGAAAGTGGATTGTGCTTAAGTGTGACCCATATGAGATGCCTTAATGGTGAAGGAATGTATTTTGAATGAGAAAAAAATATTATGTACTAAATGATTCATGATTTATCTATAGATTATGAAACCAAATGTGTTGGTTTCTAGACTTGTGAAAGACTTTGGAGAAGTGTTGTGCAAGGTGTATGTGAGAGTTGTGGAGCGAGGGAGAGGTAGAGTGCCTAGTTCATGAGTTGATAAGAAGAGTAGAGTGGTGATTGTGTGTATGACCTATAGGTCATATTTATAATATCTAAATAGTGCTCTTGTAGTTGAGGATATGATAAGAGGTTTGAGCATGCATATGAGGATAACTTATGTGAAGAAGGAGAGAGATTGTGGCATGCATATGTGAGAGGCATGTATGAGATAGAGATAGAGTTTGTACATGGATTATATAAATAGATATCAATCATAAATTTTTGAATACACCAGTTCTAAGGTGGAGGTGTTCACTTCAAGGAGGGTCTAAAGGACTTTATCTTTCTTGTGGGTACTTGTTCCTTTTCAAATAGGTGTTTTCACTAAAGGCCTTTGATCAAGAGGACATGATCAAGGTTTTATGGTGTAAAGGACTTGACCAATCTCTTCTTTGTAAATTCTTATAGAATAATAGTCCATGTGTTATAGGATTGAGAGTGGGTTTTATTCCTCATGAGGTTTTCCCATAGGAATTTTGTGTTATGTGTTTTATCTTGTGTATGAATTAAATGAATGAGCTATTTTTTTTAATATTTCTTGATCAAGTTGATATATGATAATTATTTAATATTTTGAAAGGACTATAATTGTAATTGAAATATCTGGGCTCATTGATTCACGCCCCCTCTTAGTGATTGTACCTATAATAATTGGTATTAGATCAGGTCCTTTGCTAAAGGCGTAATAGCTTGAAAGTGATCCAAGGTACAATATTGGTAGATGTTAAGGAGGTTTCTCTACTAAGAAATCACCGATGTTTAATGGATCCAATTATGCTTTTTAGAGTGTAAGGATGAGGACATACATTATGTCCTTAGGATTTGATGTATAGCAATCTATTGTGGATGGGTATGTTATTGCTAATACTCCTCCATCTAGTGATATAGACAAGAAGCTATTTGAGAATAATTCTAAGGCAATGAATTCCATCACCTATGGTCTTATAGAGACTAAGTTCACCAAGGTAATCCATTGTAAATATGATAAAGAGATATGGGAAAAAATGCAGATCATTTATTTAGGAGATTGAAAGGTCAATATTGATAAGCTATAAACTCACATAAATCAATTTGAAAGTCTCAAGATGAATGAAGAAGATTATATGGCATCCATTCAATAGAGAGTTGATGAGATTATGAGCATCATTAGAGATCTTGGAGAGAACCTTGAAGAGGCTTCTATTGTTCAAAAGGTATTAAGGTCTCTATCCCCTAAGATTGATCTGAAAGTTTCTAATATAGATCAAAGTAATGATCTTACTCAATTAAATATGGATCAATTGCATGGAACACTTATTACCTATGAGATGAGGAAGAATGATGATATGCCACCAAAGAAAGAAACATCATTCAAGATAGATATGAAGCCAAATAATAATATCAAAGGTAAGAAATCCAAAGAGAATGAAATTTTTGATATAGATGAGGATGAACTAATTGCTTTGATTTTAAGAAAATTGAAAATATATCCAAGCAAGTATAAGGGTAAATTACCCCTCAAATGCTTCAGTTATGATGAGATAGGACATTTTGATAATAAGTTCCCTCATATGTATAATAAGGATGATGATGAAGAGCATGATTAAGGTCATGATGATGACAAGAGATCATTTAGGTTTGATAAAATCAAAAAAATAATTCAGAAGGTTTTATAACAAGAAGAAGTACTTCAAGGACAAGAAGAGTCTCTACACCAAAGAAGATTGTAGCTCATCAAATGAGAGTGAAGTCACTGACTCAGAGTATTATCATGAAGATGATGGTATTGTTAAAGATGAGGCCATATTCATATATAGGGAAGGTAGTTTCTCAAATCAAAAGGAGTGTACTTGGTATGCTTCATATGATGATGAAGATGAGGTAGATTATGAGATTGCATTGACAAATCCTCATGAAGAACTAAAGATTGAGAATATGATCAATAAGAAGATGAAATCTAAACTCAAGAACTTTGAGGAGAATTTAGTGTTTTTAAGGAAAGAATGAATGAAGATGCAAAGGATCATGAAGATATGGTTAATCATATTAGTTGTCAATTATAAGTCATGTCTATAAGCCTAAAAGCTAAAGAAGATGAATGTTCAAAGTATGTAATTGAAGATGAATCATTGAGATCTAAGTTAGAGAAGACATATAGTAAGCTAATGTCATTTTTGAGATTTAAATAGAGCTCAAGTGATCTAGATAATATTATAATGATCAAAAACATGAAAATGATAAGACTGGTCTTGGATATAAAGAAGAGCTAGAGACTACAACTCAAGACAAGATGAATACTAATGTGATCAAGGATAATCAACCATTAAAATCATTAGATAAAGAATGGAGGTGATGGTAGAATGAATAAAAAATAGGTAAAACAAGCAAATGTTATGAGGTATGAAAATTTTAATGGTTGATGCTATACTTATAATTAGTCTGGGCATAGAGCTAGAGAATGTAGAAGACCTATGAGAAATGAGTTTGCATGGGACTATGATGGGGGTCATCAGTCAAAAGGCATAAGCAAGTTTGAGTGATTAAAATATCATGATGTAGGAAACTTTTCAAAACATTTTCTAAATAAATCAAGATAGGGTAAGTTTCCATCAAGGAGTATGGTTTTCTACAACTATGAACAGAGAGGTCACATTGCTAGATTTTACAAGCAAAGGCTATTAAGACAAAATAAGTTAAATCAAGTTCCAGTGGGGTAAGAAGAAAGGTAAGTTATGTCATGGAAACCAAAGGTGAGTCATGATGAGTCTAAAATTCCAAGTATTCTATATGCTATGGTGTAGAATGCTTCAGAAGTTAAAGAGTCCCAAGTAGTCTCACTATATGCTCATGTTGAGAATGAAGAGACCAAACTCAAAGAAAAGACCAAAGTGATGGTTGAGGCTAGTTCTGAGATGTATATGGATCCAAGTGAACATTATTCCATTATTGAGCAAGTTTTATTCAAAGTACATCAATTGTCTATGCCTAATGATGAGGTTTAGAACTTCAAGGTTGATTCATCAAATGAAAAGGTATGTCAAGATTCCATAATTGCTCCATGTGTTGTCAATTTTATCTTAAAAGAGAAGGAGATTGATATAAAAAAGGAAATAGTTTTCATAGTTAAGACTAAGAAGAATAATAATAAGAGAAAGAAGTCTTATAGCTATGAGAGGATTCATGTGATTATTGAGGAGATGTGGGTCACTCCTAGCTTCACTTTGTTCGAGATCATTGTGGTGCAAAGGATGTCTCTATCTATGCTTCTCAAGAGACTCCTTTAAGTGGAGAAGTGTTGTTGTGGTGTTATTTATATTTTCATATAAGGATAGACATGAGTGTTTTTAGTTGGAGCAGGTATGCCCAAGTGGAAGAGATGTTGTGGTCATGTTAGAGTGATGTCATAACTATCTATAAGGTCAGATTCAAAGTTTTTAAGTGGAATTAGAGGATTTGTGACTTGTAAATATGATATTTTTGCATATAAAGTTTTTTTGACCCTATATTATCATTCTCTAGGTGGTTTTGTCGTTTGAAGGTATGTTGAAGTCAATTTGGAGATTTTTGCTTGCTCTCAAGTTTCCTAATTTATGCTTAAGAGTTTGCAGGTTCTAGAATGTGTTATAGGATGTATGGGTTACCAATTATGTGGAATATCAAATATTAGTCTAGAAGTGTGTTCTGGTTGTCTCTAGGTGTGCAAGAAGTTTTTATAAGTGTGCATTGACCAGAAGGTGGTTTGTTGACTTTACTTGTTTTGAGATTCTAGGGTTTTGGGCTATGCTAGAAAAATGGTTTTCCTTATAATTTTAAGTTTTAAGATTATTAATAAGTTGAATGGACCAAATTTATTCTCAACTAATGTTTCATATATATCTAAAGGTTTGTGTTATTAAGTTATTCATGTTTTTGTCAAGATTGAGGCCTAATTGGCTAGTAGGTTTGTGAAGGAAGTATGTTGCAGTTAATGAGATAAGAAATAAAATTTGGTGTTATTAAGGGGGAATATGAGAGTGATATATATATGAATTTTCAAGTATTTAAGGTATATATACTATATGTTATGGGATCTATAGGTTCCAAGTAGGGCTACAAGGAGACTAGACATGCCTAGTTTGAAGAACAATGCTTTTTGCTCAGTTTATCCAAAAGAGAAAGGTATGTTCATTTAAAGGAGAGTTATAAGGTTATTTTAGATCATGTTTCCTATTTTTTGAGTGGCATGAAATTTGGTTGGTGTTCCTTGTGGTAGCTTAAGAGAGAAGGCTAGTGAGTTTGTATGGTGGTTCTTCATGGTGTGTGAAGATCTAAAGATGCTCAAGAGGTGAAATGGCTCATAGATAATAGGGGGAGTCCATATCATACTTTTATTGGTGATTTATATTAGTTTTAGTGTTTTTTATGTTCTTTTATTCATTAGTTGTAGTGCTTGGTTGAAGAGAGTGTTCACATGGAGCAAGAGGAAGTTGTCAAGATAAAGAAGAGGAAAGCTCAGGGTAAGGGGGAGTTTGTAATATATTTATAAAATTTTATTATCATATCTGGTGGTGTTTATAAGTCCTTAAGATCAGTTTGTTCCCACTTTGTCATTGTGTCAAAGGGGGAGAAAGTTCTTATTATAAGAGTGCTTGAAGAAAGAGAAGAAAGGTGAGTTGTATATGATGTGTGTTGACATCAATGATAAAGGGGATATTGTTAAAGAATTTTCAATGATATAATGATGATGTCATGAAGGTTTCCAATTGATTTGATGAAATGATTTGTTATCCTAAGTGACAATGACAAAGTGTGCAATGTGCTTGTCCTAGTGTGCTTAAAGTTGGCTTGGTTGATCTTCAATTTTGACATGGTTAAATATGGTCAGGGATGAGTATGGTGATTGGATAATGTTAAATGGGACATATAAGAGGTTTTATATTCTTTGATTTCTTATTTTAATGAGTATAATTCATCTGGTAGTCCATTGTTTTCATTTAGACATGTTGGATCTAGTGGCAAAAAAATCTGAGTAGGTAATTTGTTGACGTCACCATTTCCACATGTGGATGTTTTTGGAAATGTTGATAATATGGGTTTATTTTTTTTTATTCATATTTTATATTAAATAAATTTTATTTCATATAATTAATCACATCAAAATATATGTATGTTCAAAGTTAGCCTCCTAGACAAGTTTTTGACATAGTTGGCTCTGTGAATAGATAAATCCGAGTGATCATTTTTATGTCATTATATATCACATGTGTAAGAGTTTCAGGAAAATATTGAAACATGGTTGTATTTTAATATGTGAGTATACTATATGGTCCAAATTTGAGAACATATGCTTGAGCGAAGCAAAAGATAAGGAGGTGCAAGGTTGGCCTTCCAAGAAGATGAGCAATGGTCCCCATACTTAGTCATTTTTGCACAATGTTGAAGATTTGGACTAGATGGAGATATAATGAATAATGGGTGATTTTAAAGTTAATATATATGATTCATAAAAATTTAAAAATGTCAAATTTCTCATTTGTTAATGGATTTAAAGATCATGACCAAATGAAGATCCAATGATGTACGGGTGACTGTACAGATCAAGATCAATGGTGCATGTTGAGTCAAATGGTAAGAAGTGTTAAAGGTTTAACACTGATAAAAGTTATATAATAAGTATATAATGGTGATAAATTATTATGATATATTTATAAAATGATGCATGTTACATGATAAAGACCTGACTGATCTACAAACATTGATAGTGAGCATTGAGTCAAAGTTTCTAGATTGCAAGAGATGAGGTCAACATGTTCAAGGATTAACGTTTGAGCATTGGAACACTATGAATTAAAGTTAGAATAATATACATGGTGTGTTTTTAATATGTTTATTTAGGGTGCAAGCTTTGATCATGGTGTTCAAGGTTTAACTGTGACTGCTTGAATTCAAATATTTGAATTTAACAAAGGAAAGACCATTATCTGGTTTTTGAGCTATAACTTTCGATTGATGCATAGTTTGAACATGGTATAAAAATAAAAGTTATAAAGGAGTCAAATAAAAATCTTGAAATATATATTTCAATAATTAAAATTGTATATATTCAAAGATATTGAGCTCCAAAGTTGACTATGTGTTCGACTGTGTTCTACAAGTGACCCGAGAAAGATGTTCGAGATTGTGATGATATTGTTTCGATGTTTAATGATGAATTAGGTATTATATCATGTTGTATACTCCATAATGATTTTATGTGTGAATTTTTAAGGTTTTAATAATAATATGTAGTATGAACAAAGGTTTAGAAGGTGACTGTGTGTTCATTCATGATAATTGTGTGCACAAAATGTTGTTTGAGAAAATTATGCTTAAGTAGAAGTATACTATGATGATTGTTGGAAATTAAATAGGACCTATAGATAATTTGGAATGGGTATATACATTTTTAAAGTGTTCTTATGTTCTTAATTTTCTTGGATAAGTGTCAAAAAGTTGAATGGGTCTCCATAGGACCTAAAAGTGACTTAGGCCTACTTGAAAGTGGATTGTGCTTAAGTGTGACCAATGTGAAATTAATTACAGGTAAAGGAATGAATTTTTACCAACAAGAAAAAATTTTGGACTTAATAATTCATGATTTATATATAAATGGTGAAACCAAATGTGTTGGTTTCTATACTTGTGGAAGACTTTGGAGTAGTGTTGTGCAACATGTATGTGAGAGTTATGGAGTGAAGGAGAGGTAGAGTGCCCAGTTGATGAGTTGATAAGAAGAGTAGAGTGAGGATTGTGTGTATGACCTATATTTCATATTTATGATGACTAAATAGTGCTCTTATATTTTAGGATATGTAAATAGGTCTGAGTGTGCATATGAGGACAACTTGAGTGAAGAATGAGAGAGATTGTGGCATGCCTATGTGAGAGGCCTATATGAGATAGAGAGAGAGACAGTTTGTGTAGGGGTTAGATAAACAAAGATACATCATCAAGTGTTGAATACATTAGTTCTAAGGTGGAGGTATTAACTTCAAGGAGGGTCTAAAGAACTTGATCTTCCTTAGGGGCAATTTCTCCTTGTGAAGCAAGTGTTTTCACTAAAGACCTTTGTTTAAGAGGACATGATCAATGTTTTTTGGTCTAAAATACTTGACCAATATCTTGTTTGTAAATTATTTTAGGATAGTATTCCATGTTGTTCAGCGTTGAGAGCGGGTTTCATTACCCATGAGGGTTTCACACAGGAACTTTCTATTATGTGTTTGATCTTGTGTATGCATTAAATGAAGGAGCTCTCTTATTAATGTTGCTTGATCAAGATGATATTTTTTGATTATTTAATAGTTTTAAAAGACTCCAATTTTAATCAAAATATCTTGTCTCAACTATTCACCCTCCTCTCAATGATTGTACCTCTAACAATGTTGACATGAGAGGGATCCTAATTTTGTGGCTCCTTGAAGATCTTGGGAAAATAGAGTAGTTTTTATTATGTCAATGAAATCAAAGGGATAGGAGCCATTTTACTTAGTTTGGAAAAGACCTAACCCTATCCCCACATCTTCTTTCTATGCATCTATGGGTGGTATCAAAAAGTAACATTTATCCCTAGATATATCAGTACTCTATGATAAATGATTGATGTGCATGATCGAGATCTAGTTTAAAATCCATTCACAAGAGTGTCTTCTAGAAGCATATTTTAGAATTTTTTTATTTAGCCATAATTTGTAATATTTTGGCGTTATCTATACCTCACTCTAATATAATTGTTGGCATCCAATTTTGTCTCATCAACTAGTTTAAATGCACTAACTATTTGTGCATGAGTGTTTCTCTCCTCCTTAATATATATATTTTTGAGCTATCCTAACAATGACAGTTTATTCCTAAAAATATTTTATTTATCCCTTTGATAGTTATTTGATGTGACTGGTGGTTCTTTTATCTATCTAATTTGTTTTATGACTCCACCTATCCATTTATTACTCAATCTACCTAAAAAATAATGTAATATTCTAAAACATCACATCATTAATGGTCTAGAATGACCATTGCCTTTAGTTTTTCATACCTATATTTTTTTTCCTTCTTATATTTAAAATGATATCCTTGATGTAGTTACATTCAGCTATCTCCTATGAGCTATCTCTAGAATGCAATTACACCTTATAATTATAACTACTTTCAGACTATAGCGATGTGTTAAAATAAAACGAATATACTATAAAAACATTATAACATAAAAAAATCAAACAAAAAAATTAAATAAATTCTAATTACATGGTACCACTCAGTGTCTACTTAAATTTTTAGCTTTTGATAGATATTAAAGGCAGTAAGGCTTAAGCCTAGAACCATTTATACATCTTGGCAGTATGGTTTCCTATAAATATTTAAACACTATAATACCCTATTGTGATACTTCATGAATAATATAATGTCCTTTCCATCTAATGTGCAAATTTATTAATAATGCTTTAAATCTACTATTATAAAGTAATACCGCTTGTTCTGGGTAAAATTCCTTATATTGTAAGTTATGATCATGCCATGTGTTTTTATTCTATTTATTAATTTGTTATATCCATTGACCTGTTTGTCTATGTTCTTAAATCTTTGTTAAGTCCATTAGTCATGATTTTAGTGAATCTTGATCCCCTAATCGCATAACCAACATAATGCACAAACTAAGAATAATATATTCCATAGGAATTACTACCTAAAAACCATATACTAGTTTAAAAGGAAAAAGCCTTATAGCTATTTTTTAATGTGTTGTATAGGCCCAAAAAATCATAGGGATGTGATCTTCCCAACCATCCTTTTGTACATTACAAATTTTTATGACCATTTTCTCCAAAACATTATAGAATACTTCAACATGTCCATTTTCCTATGGGTGATAAGTTATACTCTTATGGTGTGATATCATAAAGTCATAGTGAGAGTCTTGATAGCATTATTTAGTAAATGTGTACCTCTATTACCAATCAGCTTAATTGAACATCCAAATCTTATAATGATGTTTTCATATAAAAATTTAGTAGCATCTTTTGCACCATATCTTGAAGTGGCAATAGCTTCCACCCATTTAGTAAAATAATCTATCATAATAATATTATATCACACATGACTTAATTTTATCAGTGGACTTATAAAACCAACAAAGTTGATTCCCCATTGATCAAAAGGTTGTTCTATGAGCATTGACACCAAAGGCATCTCATCTTGTTGATTTGGCTTTCCATTTATTTGACATACATTGCAGTGTTTGATGACTCTGTGCACATCCTAAAATAATGTAGGCCACTAGAGCCTACTTTGTAAAATTTTCATTATAGTAGCTTCAATTGTGAAATGACCTCCTACAATCCCTTGATGTTTTTCTTGTAACAACTAAGGTTGTTGATGCTCTAGATCTACTTTGTGCATTATATCATCTTTGTCAAGTTTGTATAAAAACACATTAATGAGGATATAAGGTATAACTCAGGTGATCATTTACTTTCTATCTTTCTCTATATAATGTGTAGGGAAGGTTGCTTGTTTGAATATTTTTTCAATAACCTCCATATTATCAAGAACTACAATAGTTTTGAATAGATGCACATATAGAGATTCATCTTTAATTTATTTTGGTTCATCCCCATTATGAAGTATGATAAAGTGATATGTCCCTACATTTTTGTGACTTAGCTTGACATTAATATGGAATTATAATTATTAAAATAGAATAACCCACCTAGATATACATCCTCCCAACATGGGCTTATTAACCACGTATTGCAATGCCTGGTGATATATGAGGAACTCAAATGGTGTATCCAACAAGTAGCATTAAAACTTTTATAGTGTAAACATCATGGATAAAGCCTCCATTTTAGTAGTAGTATAATTCTTCTTAGTTGTAGATAGCTTCCTACAAGTAAAATATATAGGATGATCTAGTACACCATCACCTAGTTATGCTAGAAAACCCCTAATGTAGTATTAGAAGCATCTACATGCATGTGGAATGGCTTATTTCAGTTAGGAAAGATTAAAATTGGTGTTTTTACAAGCCCCTATTTTAGCTCATTGAATGATGTCTGACATTTTATTTTCCATTCAAATTTTATATTCTTCTGCAATAGTTTTTTCATGGGTGTAGATATAGCTACATACCCTTTAATAAAATTTGTGGAATATCCCATATGACCAAGAAATATGTGTAATTAAATATAATTATTAGGAGGTGGCATTCCTATGATGATAAAAATCTTAGATAGATCAAACAAAATTCCATTTGTGTATATGACATGGCCAAGCAAAACACCAAACGATGTGGAAAATAAGAATTTCTTTAGATTTAGAGCAATGTGCAATGCTTGACACCCTTCTAGAATGACTCACAACATTGGAAAATGTTTAAACAAAGATAAAATGGACCAATCATGAATAATATCTTTGAAGACAGTTACTACGGCTCTAGAAAATATTGTAGGTGCATTCTTCAATGCAAAAGGCATTAACTTATATACAGATGAACCCCATTTAGTTACAAATGTAGTTTTCATTTGATTTTCTACTTCAATTAGAATTTGGTGGTATCCACTAAATCTATCTATAAATCATCATACTTCATGTCCTACAACTGCTTCAAGTACTTCATATATGAATTGTATTGGAAAAGGATCTTTCACGTAAGAATTGTTGAGTGCGTGGTATCCCCACAAACTCATATCTCACTAGTTTTATTTGGCTACACCACTATGGGACTTACTCAGTCTTCCTTTTCTACTGGATATATGATTACAACTTATTACATTCAATTCAACTCAACATTTACATTTACTTTCATGTTAGGACTTAGTCTATATGACAGCTAATTAATAGGTCGAGCATATTCTTTCAGTTCTATATGCATTTATCCTAAAGATTGATATATGCCTTTTACCTATGAAAATTTGGTTGGGAACACATATTTATAGTCCCTTGGAAATTATAAGACCTCCAAAATATGATCTTATTCCTAATAGTCTCTCACCATCATGAGCTTTAAAATTGATTCTATTTTAATGTTCCCTTTAATATTTCACAATGGATCTTGACATAATTTACTTGATGCATTGGAAAGACCATATTATATAATTATCTTGCCTTCTCATTATGGAATTTTTATGTTACACATTCTATCTTCTTCCAATTGATTTGTGTTTTGAACTAATTTTGATTTATTTTCTAATTTTGGATCAAAGAAACATTCAAGATCAAGATTTTTGTCAATATCACTAGACTTTGTCAGGTCATCTTTTATTTTATTACATTGCTTGATAAGATATTTTTGTTATTGGATATATCTATAATTGTGTAGTTCCACATTTGAATCTTATGTAACTTCCTATTGTGACAATGATTCAATTGTAGTATCTAAATATTTGGCACGTCCATAACATATAAAATTTTGGATTTCCAATAAGGCCTTGTGAACTGTTGTCACCAAATGTTGCACCCTAGAAAAGGGTGTTTAATCCTCTTATATATTTGGGAAACATGGGAATACTTATAGGTATGTGGGTGTACCTATAGTAGAAGTAGACATCTATGTTTAAGGGCTAGCCCCCTGAATATACCTTAAAGTGCTTATCACCTAAAATAACTGATTATTTGTCTAAAAAGGGATAGGAATTTGCATGAAAAAAAACTAATCTAAGGGGGTGATACACTTGAAGTATTTCCTTATTAATATCATACTTATTTCACTAAGAAACAATGCATACGAACTAGCTTGTATGTCCTAAAATACTCTAACATTAGTATTTCAATATGAAGGTGATTTTTATGAAGACTATCTAAGGTAAGTGAAACCATAGATGAATTAAAGATACTAAGGGGTCACTATACACTTTATAACATACCCATACTCTTAAAAAAACTTCATATGACCTACTATAGTGAATCCACTTGCATTAAACATGGAAGGATTGAGAGAAAGCAAGGATAGATATATATCTCTTAACTATTTACTATACGTCTCTTCACACACTTTGAAAAGATGAGATATGGAATTAAAAAATATTACATTTACTCAAAAAACTCCTAAAAGTCATAAAACTCAAATGTGGCATGGGACCCCTTTTTCTTAATCAAAAACTACCTTCATCATTTGGCCTTTTTGAAATGTCTCAAATCTAAAGAGGGATAGATGTGATGATTAAAATAAGGGGGAAGGATTGTATAAATTCTATACCATCCATTGGTTGTATCCCTAATCGTCAGGATTCTTCTGCATATGAGTCATGACTGACTACAGTCTCAATAACTCCTCTTTCACTCACCCCTCACACTTGGCACCAAATTTGCCTTCAGTTTTTAAATTTTATCCATAAAAGGGAGTAAATTACACTTGAAAATACCTCTTATATAATTATATTCCTTATTCAATCCTTAAAAGATATCCCACTTGAAGTTGTCACTCTCCCACTATCTTGTTCACTATGCTAGTTTAGACTAGTTGAGATGAAGGTACTTGCAAAAGCACTTTTGATATTTTATAATAAAAGATATGAAAATTAGGGATTATCTAAAGTCCCAATATCTCTTCCAATTTTTTTTCATCCTTTGACTCTCCCTAAAACCTAAAATCCACCAAAATAAATAAAATAAATCCATTTTCTACCTTGCTCATACAGGTAGGGTACAACTCAACTTAGTGGGAAGGATCTATGGAGAGTTGTATACAAGTTCCAACCAATTTAATTCTCATTCCATGCTTCCTATATGATTTTTTATCCTTCATTTTCCTAGTCAGGTCTAGAACCAGGGTTTTGGAGGGTTTGGATATGTTTTGCCCTCTAAAGATGTTTCATATAGATGTGATATTTAATCCTTAAAAAAAATTCACTAAAACATTTATAGGAACCTCCCCTAAAATTTTTAAACCTCTTATATTACCATGAAAAGTTTCCTAATAGGTGTGAGCTCTCAAACTTGCCTACTCAAGCTCCTTTATTCATTTTGTGCAGGCCTAAACTAGATTTTAGACAAAATAAAGTTTCCCTATGGTTTCCATGTATTCCAAAATCTTTAAAACTCCTTATACCTCTGTAAAAACATGTATAAATGGATTATTATTTTCATCTAATCTTATAAATGGTATTGTAATCTCCTTATCCATCAGGTTTAACCAAGACTTAGTAGGCTTAGCTTACATATTTGTAGGTCTGGACCACCATGTTCAGATTATATCATCTATGAGGGTTCCCCTATGTGTTTTCATGTTTATAACATATCTCAACAACTCCATGAAAGTTTTTAACAAATTTTTCACCTTCCTTTCATCATTCACTTCTCAAGCCTACAGACCTCTTGCTTCCTGAAGTACCCTCTACCTGAGATAGAATAGAGGGTAGCTCCTCTATCTTCTTAGGATAAATAACGTTATGAAGATATTATCTAAGTAATGGGGATGCTTTTTATATATTTTTAAGGTTTTTTTATGTTCCCAACACCCTCAAACACTCTAAAATTCAAGATAGACCTTTGGAAGAGTTGACTGTGCAAGATTGAGTAGGACTATAGGTATACTTTAGATATTAGACCCCCATATGATCTATTATCTTGAATTTATCATTTAATATGATGTAAAATAGATATATATATATATATATATATATATATATATATATATATATAACATGCCAATAGTATTTGTTCTTTTCCAACTCCTTCTTTCATACTTTGTACTTGACTTAGAACAAGTGTTGACTATGTGTAACTATGAGTTACCTTAGGAAGGAGGTGCTTATAAGTGTTATTTCATGGTTTATAGATTGTATTAGTACTATATGGTTTTATTGAAGTCATAAATATCATACTAAAGTCATCAATATCACTTCACTTCATATCCATGCTAAGCCAATCATGAAATCACCATGTTGTAGTTCACTATCTACAACAATCAACTATAGTTGACTATCTTGGATAAAAATTGGGTGTGTATGTATCAACATTTAAAATGTATGATTTGTTCCATATGATTCTTTTTAGGTTCTATAACCAACTAAAATTATAAGTTCCCATGTCTACAGGTTCTTATCTTCCATGTTATACCTTGTGAATTGTAGGCACCTGTATGTGCAAACTATAGGTAGGCTATAGGTGTTGATGGAAGTGAAAAATCCTATACTCCAACCCTCAATGTTATTTAAATACTTATAATTTATTTAAAATCAATAAGACCACTCAACATGGTGACATTTGTCTATACTATAGCTTTAGGTCTAGAGGTCTCTTGATCTTCAAATCCTATAGAAGTTACTGAATGTTTTCAGTGAATAAATCATGATTTGGGAGCCCCCAAACACCACTTTACTATAGTCATACATCCATAATTTTTTTCAAGGTTCTTCCACTTCATGAAGGATACTAGATAGAACCATTAAATCTCAACTAAGCACCATGTTACCTCATTCCATGGTATCATCAAAAGTGCTTGGTGCTCTATTTTGGAGCTTTAGGGAAACTTGTCCCTATACATAATTTTATTGTATTAAAGTGTCTCTTCAAATCCACCAGATTGATATTAAATCCAAACATGACTTTAAAAGTGAATAAAACTTACTAAGACATCAATAGTTTTAAAAATAATTCTTTACATCTTTATATTTCACGTTCAGATACTCTTTGTACCACTTGTAGGTGGAATTTGCAGTGTATAGTTAGTGAAGAGAGACATGAGAAATGAACATGAAGTATGGGATTACGATTGGTTATAAACTTTAAAAAGGTATTATAATTGATCTTTACCTCTTTAAAAAGGTTCAAAACATTTAAAATGTCCTTTCCAATGTGCTTATTATTAAGGACACCTGTAGATGCACTTCATAGCTATAGACAAAGTAGTGAAAGTAAGGTATGAACAACTACATGTTATCTAGATATGAAAGTAGTATTGGATCATATATAAACTCCCAAATGGATATTTTTCACCATGAATCACTTGAAACAAGTTATAATACTCCCACTTTACATGATACTCTCTTGCAGGCACCTGTAGATACACTTCAATGTGTATGACTGTGTACATATGAGATCTTCTCTCCACATGCTATATATGCCATTTGGGGTTTAGATTTATTTTTCATGTTATATAATGTGTTAAAAGCCTTAATATAATATTTACATCTCTATGAACATGTTCAATACCCTAACACAACTCACTCAGTTGACTATGTATGACAATCATGAAATGAGTTGACTTTATGGTACATTCCATGACTACCACTCCATGTGAGGAACTTTATAATAAGTTTTGAGGATAGGAAATTATTATAAATATGTGGAAACATTAATTTAATATTATCACCTTCATTTAAATCCACTACAAGGAAATGCAACCCTTAAAAATGGTGAAAATTTGTTTGCAAATCCATGTAATGCCAACTTACAAACTTGAGATGTTGTACTCATAAAATCAACATAAAAAATGAAAACAAAGGTGTAAATAATGAGATAAGGATGTATAATCCATGTGTAATAAATTTAATAAATTGAACTATATGTATTTTATCATACAAGAGGAAAACTTGTAGGGTGTGGGAAATAACATGTAAAAAAGACCAGTCTACTTCTAAAGGATGGTTCCTAAATAAAAAGTGATAAATAATATAAATATTAATATGAAATATAATTAAGATAAATTTAATATTAACCCCCAAAGGAATTTTATTTGGAACTTCTCCTACTGACCATACTAAGTAGAAACATGTTGACTAGTTTCATATGCATAGTGGACAGATGGAAAAATAGAATGGTTTTTTACTAGTTTTGGGACTTTTCAAGATGATAAAGAATGTATATAAGTATATTGGAGTTTAATAGTCATCCCATAAGTATTCCAAACATGTTAAACTCTTTGAGAGACCGTATAACTTTTAAAACTGCCCAAACAACCACTTTTCTTTTCGTTTCAGCATTATACCTACAATTTTCAATTAGAGAATAATAATAATGATATTACCTGACATGATATATATTTTAATAGAGTTTATATAACTTTTATCACCCATAAAACCATACCACTTTCATTTAATGCTCTTAAAATGACCCATAAATGACATCAAATGACACAAAGAATAATTGGACTATGACTAAGGCTAATATGACACTAAATTAAATAAATTGAACTATAAAACACCATATTAAATTATACTATACCCTTATATCAGTTTTTTACTATAGGAGGTTGACCCATTTTAACTTGTGGTAAAAATGGTCAACATTTTTGGTGATTTCCCAAGGGTGGCATGCTTGATATGCCAAGACCAGTAGCCTAATCCTATCCATTGGTCTGTGGAGTCACCTATACACTAGGTTGACACAAAAATTAACTTTGGTAAAAAACTAAAAAATAGATGAATAACAAAAAAGAACACACAAGATAATAAACAAAGCAAACACACACTTTTGCTTCTTGAGAACTTACGAAACACACACACACAAACCAAACTAACTAACTCAAACACAAACTAACCTAAAAGAAACACTTCCTCCTGGATCAAATGGGAAGTTTGAAAATCCTCTTGATTTATTTAATGAAGGATTGAATGAGGCATGTATCCTTTTGACCCTTGGCATTGATACCTCCTTCTTCTTGGTATTTTCCAACTTCATTGTCATGATGTTCAATGAAAACCAAGCAACTCTAACAAAGTTAGCTATGGAAATTAACTCCTCTTTCATCCAAAAAACCTCAAATTTATCATATGACTCTTCAAATACAACCTCCAATGGTGGTTCAATAAGGCATACCTTCTTAGTTTTCATGGTGCTCTCAATAAGATTAGTTTTGCTCTTAGCTACAAGTTCTTCAAGCTCATCAAGGAGATCGAAATAGTCTACCGAATCTTGGTCATTATCCTCCATGAAAAAATATTTATCCACCTTGTCATGTAATTGAACCTCATTTTTGTAAAGATATTCAAGCTCTTGAAAGAGTTCTAATTGTAGCTGCCAATCATCTTTGTCCTCCTTGTCATCTTGAACCACTACCCATTCAAATTTATCTTATTTATGTATAAGGCCATCAAGATGATCTTATTTTTTATATAAAGCATATGTGAGTCGTTTAAAATCAATCTGAGGTATTGAGTGTTCCTCAAGGACTACATCTTCTACCTTAGACTCTTGAGACTATTCTAGGACTATAACTTCTTGAGGAATGACTTGAAGTTGATATTCATCCATGATAACACACTCAACATTAGGTTTTTTAGAATAGATAAGATATGGAGTCTTCTTCAAATACCTATCTCTTCAAGTCTTGGCCACATTCCTCATGGATAGCTGCAAAAGAGTCTTCAATATGTCTTTCTTCACTCAAGAAAGTAGATTTGCACTTGTGTTCACTAAAGCGAGTCCCTATGGTGATTTCTTAATCATTTTCACTCTTGACATCTTCTTGTTAGATATGACTTGGGTTCTTTCCTCTTCATTTTATTAACTCAAAATGGGCTCCTTTTCAAGAAAGGGTAGGGTGAAGGTTTGATGAAAAGGCTTATGTGAAGGAGATGGAATATGAGGTGTGGTAGAATGATGGATAGGATCATGGATTGGAGATGGAGTGTGAGGTGGAGTGGAGGACTTGTGAATGGATTTCAAAAAGAGGGATTCACTAGTAAGCTCATGGAGAAGTGATATTTTGGGTTTGTTAGAGGAAAAACAACTTACATAAATAGGAGTTACACCTTTACAATAGCCTCCTTGAGGATCTTCAATAGTATCATGTTCAT
>JARHVA010001096.1:945000-982500 GCA_037957365.1 Torreya grandis | reverse complement strand
TTCCTCTAATAATACATCCATACCATTTTTAAAGGTTATTCCCCTTCATGAAGTCTTCTAGATAGAACCATTAAAGCTTAGCTAAGCACCATGTTACCTCATTCTATGGCAGCATCAAAAGTGTTTGGTGTTCTATTTTGGATCTTTAGGAAAAATTGTCCCTAAACACACGTTTCTTGTCTTAAAGTGTCTCTTCAAATATGTATTCTATCTAGTGATTCAAAACATTATTTTCAAAGTTATTCCAACTTTATAATACCTCAAGAGGGTTTCGAATCATGCTTGACATCTTTATATTACACCTTCAGATCTTTGTGTGTACCACATGTAGGTGGATTATACAGTATATAGTTAGTGGATAGAGATATGAGAAATGCACATGAAGTATGGGATTTCAATTTGTTATAAAATTAAAAAATGTACTCCAAATGATCTTATCCTATTTAAAAAGGTTAAAAACATTTCAAGTGTCCCTTCCAATGTGCTTATTCTTGAAGACACTTGTAGATGCACTTTATAGTTATAGACAAAGTAGTGAAAGTAAGGTATGAATAACTGCATGTTATCTAGGTCTATAAATAGTATTGGATTATATATCAACACCCAAATGGATTTTTTTCATCATGAATCACTTGAATCAATGTTAAATAATCCCACTTTACATGATTCTCTCCTATAGACACCTATTGATGCACTTCAGTGTGGATGACTGTGTACACATGAGAACTTTTCTCCACATGATATATATGAAATTTGGGGTTTATATTTATTTTTAATGTTATTATAATGTGTTAAAAAAAATAAAACCATACTTAAAATTCATGAACATGTTCAATACCCTAACACATCTCACTCAATTGACTATGTATGATAGTCGTGGAACAAGTTGACCGTATGGTAGATTTATTGTCTGACACTCCATGTGAGGACCTTTATAATAATTTTTGAGGATATGAGGTTATTTAAAATATGTGGAAACATTAATTTCAACTTATCACCTTAATCTACAAGGAAATGAAACCTCTGAAAATGGTGAAACGCTATCTACAACTTCATGTAATGCCAATTTGCAAACTTGAGATGTTGTACTCATAAACTCAACTTAATACATGAAACCAAAGGTTAAAATAAAGAGATAAGGATGTATACTCCATGTGAAATTAATTTCATCAACTAAATAATAAGGACTAGCTTGTATAGGAGGAAACCCTACAGGGTGTGGGGAATAACATCCAAAAAAGACCAATCTACTTTTAAACAATAGTTCATAAATCATAACTAATCAATCCTAGAACTTTTGATATGAAATTAAATTTATCTTAGAGTAAAATCACCCCCAAATGTATTTTATTTTTAACTTCTCCTACTAGATGTACTAAGTAGAAAATTGTTGATCAGTTTCATGTACATAGTGGAGTGATGGCAGAGCAGAATAGTTATTGACCAGTTTTGGAACTTTTAGAGCTCATCAAGCATGAAGATGAGTCTAAGGTAGTTTAAGAGTCATCCATAACATACTACACACATGTCACACTCTTAAAGAGATTGTACACACTTCCAAAATTTCCCAAACTACCACTTTTCTTTTTATTTCAGCATAGTACCTACAAGTTTTAGTTAGGGATAAAAAATACTGAGAATATATGACATGATTAAAATTAGAAGATAATTTAGAACAATTATCTCACTAAAAAAACCATACCACCTACATTTAATTCTCTTAAAATGACCCCTAGATGACATCAAATGACACAAAGACTAATTGGACTACGACAAAGGCTAATATGACATTAAATTACATCAAATGAACTATAACACACCCTATGACATTATATTAGACCCATATATCAGTTTTAGACTATAGTAATTTGACCCATTTTGACTTATGGTCATAATGGTCAACATGAACCAATGAATTATCATCTTCAAATACAAAGGTCTAAATGAAATCTTGATGAACTTGCACCCGATGCTTGGCTTATCTTCTACACTCTTGGTGCTATACTAGACTATTATAAAATGGGTTAAGGTGTGGTTAAAGATATTCACCCAATATCTTGACTCTACTCCTTGTGTATTCCATATATCCACACATTGATGAATGTGCAATTATGGACATTACACTTCTTGGAAGACAGGCCATTTTGATTCGACAGTATCTAGTAGCTAGAACCTTACACATAAGAATTCACATGCTTCCTCCCAATGAATTTATGGATTCCTATGGATGACCCACCATGTCATAGTAGTTATTTTTAGTACATATCTTAGTGTGATGGCTCATTGATCCACCTTTGGTACATGGTGTTCAAGCCTTAATATAAATATATTGAGATCTTATGTCATAAAATATTAAGGTATCTATCATTATGCAATAAAAAACATATGTAGAGGTCATAACTCATGATCCTTTCAAGCCCAATTCAAAATGTGAGTGTATAAATCACCACTTATGGATGATGTTGATTCCCATGATAGACACCCTTAGGAGTAGGCTCTGTGTAATCTATCATTATGACACCTTTATTATACATAAAAATGACTTTATATTTCATTAGAGAGCGCACTAATGGACAAATACATTCTTTTATATAAACCTGCCTAACTAGAGACTTTGTTATAATAGGTTTATATATTGGCCACTTTTCTTGCTATGCAGTGTGCCACTTTATAGATTGATATTTTATAGATCATAAAACATTTTTCCTTTTCATCTATACCAATTTTAAACCAACTATTATACCCATAGGCATAATGGGACTCTAGATATTTTTGGATACTTTATGGCTTTTGATTAGACTTATTCAGGGGTATGACCACTATTCTATCCCCTTGATGCACTTCTTGTTAGTTGTGCATAGTATTGTTGGTTATTTGGCCACAATAATCCAATTTCTTGCCAATTAAAATAGGATAATGAGTCTCTATTAACTTCATGTCAATGACTTCAAAATATCCTCATAGGCTGAGCTTTGCCACTTTGATTTCAATAGCCTCTAACTTTCTGATGGGATCAACCCAACCATAATTTTCCAAGACAAGAGAAACTTGATTGTAACTTAAGGTTGATTGATTAATGGATTTTTTAGTTGATCTTGGAATCATATTAAATGTGCTACAAAAATCAAATACTACATTTAAAATCTCATATCCAACTAAGTCAATATCCATTCAAGAATCAACATCCCAAAGTTTCTTATTTTTAACATACCAAAATACCTTATCAGTCCATTGTTAACCTTATTGTGTGTACTCTAGAAGATTATGTAGGAGATTAGTGATGTTATTGGAGATATCTTCATTGAGAAGTGTTCTGAGTAACTTCATTAGTTATTTTAAAGTAGTCAAAATACTCTCCCATCTCATGATCCTGATAATTTCTTAACACATTTGGGCATCACTAGCTATGTTATTGCCCTTGAAAGTTGGTTGATATTGGATCTCTTGCGTTAAATGTATGGCTTGATGCATAAAATTATTTTTGTCTCAAGATCAAGATAGTTTTACCAATGCACTTTTCTAATGCCCTGATCTTGAGGCATTTCCAAAGGTGGTAAACCTTGCTCGACTCTTTATTTCTAGGTGCCTACTTTCACAAATGCATTTTCATTTGGCTATGTATTGATCATATTTATGTTTCACATTGCCTTCTCCTTCCTTTGCTTATCCAATAATGGATAATCTTATGTTTGGTGTTGGCCTTCTACACTACAGTATATGAAATATACTTGTCTTTTTGGGTTATTAGGGCAATTCTTAACATAATGGTTATATACACTACATAGATAACATTACATAGGTGGTCGGGCTTGTTAATTGTCATTGTCATGACCGCCTTGATATCCTCCACAATATTCGCCCCTATATGCCCCTCTATTATGTTGGTATCCAAAACCTTATTGTTGTTGTATAACATACCCTCCTTGTTGGCTTGGCTACACATCATAACCCCCATATTGGTTTTGAGGGGAACTTGGGACCCAGTTTGAAAATTGTTGTTGAATATTTGTGTTGGTCCATGATTATGCATATTGACCAGAATATTGGCATGATGGAGATGATGTATTGTTATAGCTTGCTATGCCCTATGGTTGATATTGTGGTGATGAAGGCATATGATATTGGGGTGATGAATGCATCCATCCCAGACTACCTTGAGTAACACTGGTCATCTCTAATTTTGGTCCTAGAATTTCCTACTTTGCAATTGGTACTTGTTATACTGTAACTGCATAGATATTCTTAGTAATATCTTCCTTCGAATCCTACAATGCTTTGTAATTATTTTCATCATGATTCATGTATTTACAAAAATTACAAAACAAACATTGTGATTTTTGTATGTACTATTGTAAAATATGACACTTAGAAGTCGCATGCCTTACTACCATGCATATCTCACAGAATTTATGATTAAGTTTAGGACAATCATTTCTACAATGTCCTTCTCATCCATACTCTTTGTACCATCGACATATTTTAATCTCATCTTTTTCATGCATCTCATTGATTCTTCTCATGAATGCATCTATCTTTACTTTAACCTTGGAACTAGTTACGGGGGCATCCCCATAGTCCTCTATTTACTCTACTCATAAGAAAATGGACCGAGCATCAACTTTCATTGGATACTGATTTTGTGTAATGGCAAATCTAATTCTTAGTTGTAGTCCTTCTACGAACCAAGTAGCCTCATCTTTGTCTTAAAAAATGAACTCAATTTGGTTCATAACATCATAAAATATATGATTATATTCTTCAATTGATTCCCTTGATTTGTATTGAATCTTCTTTAAATATTGAATGGTTTGGCTTATGCATCTTTTTAATTTATATTCTTATATCAACAAATTTTTAACTTGCATAAGGTCTAGGGTGTTTACATCCCTCTTACAAAATAAATTTAGAGATCATCCTGACAAGGCCCCTATGAGTTCTCATTATTTAATGTTATTTGTTGTTATTCTTATCACATTTCATTTCATGTCCTAAGTTATTAGGTATTACTCTATGTCCTTAGACCCATCACAAGGCATTAGTGAATTAAACATTTATACCATCAACACCATAGGGGGAACAATTATTATGATAGGTTGTTGAACTATGACTAAAGGTATTTGCAAAGTGGTGACTATGATTTTATGTGATGGCACATTGTTGGTTGTGCATTGTTGACTATTTAATATTAAATGCACACTAGATTTTTTAGGTGTCTTAAACTCAAATTTCACTCCTTTTTTATTCTATCTATTATCTATTTTATTTTTCACTTGACTTTCTAAACTTGTTTGTGAAGAAATAAAACCAATCTGTATTTGCCTCTTCCCCTACACTATTTGTTCTATCTAGTAATGAATTTGGTTGGGGGGATGCATACTCTTGATGTGAATGACTTATATTTTAGACTTTTGCTAATTTAGAAATTTAACCTACCAAATTTTTGCATTTAAATTTGAATTCTTCCCAGAAAGTTTCTTCTCCTAATCTAAATAAAAACCCTTTCATTAACTGCAATCTACCTATACCTTATAACTATTATAATGCTATCCTATGCCCTTCCTCATGTTTTTCTAGCTCTATATCTACATAATTTTTATCCGCATCCTCCTCTTCATAGGGCCCTTATGCATGCTCTACACATCCTTTTCTTCTAGAAATCTCTTCATCTATAACATCTTCTTTCTACATCGTTCCATCTCTAGCACCTTCTTTTTTAATTCTAATCTTATCTGCAAATAATTATAGTTTTTTATTTATTTCACCTTCTCTATTATTGTAGTTCCCTTTCTAGTCCCAAAATTTTCATGTCACTCTGAGTCTTTTCACATTCCATTTTTTGGGAATAAGTTTCATTTTATCTTACTCAAATTCTTGTCATTCACTCCATCCTGTACACATCCCTGTGGTGCCCAAATTGACTAATCCATATTAGCTGAAGTAGACACCATGGCCTTTTCCAAAATCAACATTTTTATTAGAAAAGGTAGTCGTTGCAAAAAATTTCCTCATGATTCTTTAAAATGAACATGTCTTGCATAGTCTCAAAATCTATATATCCCCACATTAAAAACTCAATAATAAACATGTCAATTGTAGTCCTTATCCAATAATCTATTGCTCAGGCCCAATTTGTATCAAGGTTACACATTCTATCTATTTTTTCTTTTGTCCAAACTATAATCTTTTTCCTCCTTGGGTTGAAGTAATAGTATTCCAACCTAGCTAACCATGTGGCTAACAATTTAGGCAACTCACACAAGAAGATTTTTTATATTTTACAATAGATGTGCTCTTAGATAATCTACTTCATAGTTGTTCCAACTCTCCTTGATTCTTCTTCTACATAATTATGGGTTCTCTTATATAACCATCTTTCTATATCTCTTTGTCCTGGCATCCATGTCAGCATATTTCATCTAATTAGGGTCCATGCTCACCATACCATTGCTAATAAAGGTTCTCAGAATCACTCCAAAACATGCTAATTACAGAGATAGCTTGCATAGTGAGGATAAAATAGAAACCATAATTGATCAAACATACTAACAATTCATCACTTACATATAAAATTACACATGCAGGTTAGGAAGAACTCAACTGCAATATAAGGTAGAACATAAATGCCATAGCATAATATGTTAATAGATTAAAGTAAAATAGAGTATTTAATACACACTAAACATACCTAAAAGATGATAAGGAAAACTATGTTAGAATAATTCTATTAATCTCTATTAACACATTAGAACCATATTCTATTATAGCAAAGCACTATATATAACTTTTTACAATTATATGTCTCTTTGCATTCTAGTCTTTTAAGATACAAAATGAAAGACTCTTCGCATTATTCTATTCCCCGGTTAGGCTTATCAGTTTCAATAAATACAAAAGTTTATATAAAAGATAAAATTATATACTCACACAAGTATCATTCTATTATACTTTGCATTTTTACCATGATTTATTCCATGCTCAATAATGCAGATGAGACTTCTTTAGTCTTCAAAGAAAAGATATCATCATTGACATTAGTCATCTTGTGACCTCTACTGTAGGTATCTTTAACATCATCTGAAGGGGCCTTCTAGTAGTATTTATTTTCTATGTACTTGGGTACTTCACCAAGCTTCATTATCGGGATCCATTTGTTATACCCACCTAATCTAAAGTTACATGGTGTGTTGGTATAGGTTTTTTTCTACTATATGATTTTACTTATACAGTCTAATTAACATGCTTAGGTGTCACTTAAGTGTTTATAAAGCTTATTGAGGAAGATAATCCCACATTCATGAGGATGTGAGGACATGTCTATCTTCCACCTATATGTGTATCTTTTCAAAAGCTATTCAGCTAAAAAAAACCTAAAATGTTATTGCATTTGAATGTTTTTGCACATTGTGAAGTTTCTTACTCTCATGTGTTCATGATTTCACTACTTCATATAGTTTCACCTTCATGCATTCAATCCTATCTAGTTATCCATCATCAAGTGTGGCTCACTCTAACAAGGCCCTCCTGAGCAAAAGATCGTATTAGATTTAAACATATAGACACCTATTCTTCTACCTTACTTTTATTATTGCACTTTAGTCCACTTCCCTTTCTCTTCCACAGATTCAGGGAAGAAGGGTATAGACATTTCAATGGAATTAAAGGAATCATAATTTTATTTTGAGTTCTCCATTGGTTATGCCCTTGTATTAGGGGTTTCAATCTCAAGTGTCAATTCCTTAGAGATAGATTGATCAGGGGATTTTGAGGCTGAGTGCACAACCGCCCTCTTAGTATTTGCCCATTTAACATTTGAATATGAAACAGTAGAATCCTTAGCTTCTTCTAAAGCTCCTACTTCTGTATTTCTACTAGATGCAACTAGTTTGTACTTGGGGCCAGAAGTTTCTCATTCTCCTTTAAAGGCATAACATCCTCTTTTGAGTCACTATCAAAGTAATCAGGCCCAAACACTATCAAAAGATCAAAGGAACAATTATTCCACCAAGTTGAAACCTTTGTTTTATTATGGTTGTTTCACTTAGAGGTCAAGTGCCCAGTGTTGAAACACCTACAACATCAAAAAGGCATACCTTCATAATCCACAGGTTAAGTTTGCACACAATCCTTGACAATCAGGTCAATAAAGGCTGGAAGATCAATGGAAGCATGGATGATTACTAAGATTCTAACAAAATTTATATGGGAAAACATATCAATGACATTATCACTTAACTGGAAGAAGATGCCTAGAGAGTTTCCTATTTCCCTAAAGCATTGATTAATCTAAAAATAAAGGAGGAGATGAGGTCAGCATACCCAAATAGATCTAGTGGAGAAAGACTCACTAAGTAAGTTAAAACTTGAAAACCAATATTTTATTAACTGATGCTGATCCCAACTCCACTTTTTGTGAACAAAATTTTTGTTAAATAATATTATGATAAGACTATCACCATAATATTTTACATAAAAAAACATTATGACTTTACTTGACTTCGGATAATTAACAAGGAAATTTTCTTATTTCAGCGAAGGTAAGAATATTTAGGACAATATAATTTGTAAATAGTTACTTGTCTAATTTACATTAATCATTTTCATTTGAGTGCAATGATCTGTTGCAGAAGTCCACTCTGTTTGGCAAGTTGGAGGAGTTGAACTGGAGAAAACATGACAAATCATTCCATGCGTGACATACCAAATTGCCCCTTGCTATCATATTTTTGAGATGGTAGTTTCCGGAATTGTACGGAGGGTAGGTTTCCCGTATCTGTATCCGCCCTTCCTTAACCCCTCCCACTGTTTCTCTACAATCTCGTCCATCTCCAATTCTGGTAGGGTTATATTTAATTTCGATTTTTTTTTTCACACAGTGGAATAACTTTTGAGCTACAGCACATCTTGTTGTTAGCATGCCCTGAATTGTACTTGTAACCATAAACATTGGCTGTAAGCGAACCCATGTCCAAATGAGACAGCAGACAGCGCAATTTGTGCATGGGGAAAAGGAAGATCCCTGTGAAGAATTTGGGTGATTCATCGTCCGCGTGTGTGACTGTACCAATCATACAATGTGTTTTGCTTCGTTGAAAACGTATATGAGTCTTCCACAAAGAATTTCCCCGGGTGATGGCTATAGTGGAAAACGTATATTATCAAGGGAGTTAACCTCCAATTACGGTCTCCATGAACAATTTTCAAATAAAATATATATATGGATATTTGTACATATTAATATTGTGTTCTTTACAATTATTCAATGTATAAGTTTAACAAAAATAATAGCACATATTAGAATTATCACTTTTTATTTTGTAAATAATTATATGGATTGTTTGTAGGTTTGTATGTTTAATTGATTAATTTTTTTTAAAATATATTTTTTAAAATATGTAAAATCATGATTTTGTTTTTTCAAAAATATATTTTGTCATTTTTAAAATAATTATATAGACAAGCTGAAGATGAAGTTAACATAAAATTAAGATAAAATTTATCATCTAAATAGTATAAATAATTAATTATATTATAATTATTTTTATATAATATAAAATCATTAAATTTTTATAAATTAGTTTCTATTAATATCCTTCTATATTATAGAAAATTAAACAACTTTAAACTCAAATAATAAATTAAGATAATATTCTTTACAATTCCTTAGTTTGTAAACTAAACAAAATAATTGATATATGGGTTGTTTGTGGCTCTCTCTGCATGCCTAATATATTTCTTTTTATCAAACACTTCAATACAAATTTGGCAGGTTATGCTTTTGTTTCTTATTAAAGCTTTGTTTTATCATTCTCATACAAAATATTATTGGATTCTTTTTAAATTAACAAAGTTTCTCGGTTTAATCATTATGCGGAAGGCTTTTTTATTGGGAGTAACATCGTTAAAATTCATCCACAGATCAAAAGATGTCGAATAGTTAACAGCTGCCGGATATGCAACTTACTAAGAGTACTTGATGATAAGTGTAATTGATAATATAATATATTCTAAAATATAATACTATATAATATTTGGCCAATAACCTGGCCGGATCGAAAAACCCTGGGGGATTCTGCCCATAGAGATTCGTCGAGGAAGAGAAGCAAACGATAATGATTTCAGGAACCTTCCTTTTGGTTTGGGTCATAGGAAATGCTTCCCACCTTGGCACTCTCCATTGGACCGCTGGTTTAGAATTTTGATATTCTCCCCACACCCGGCCACACACGCATCGACACCCCCGAAAAGGGAAGACAATTCAGCCCTAATATTCTCAATCCTTCTAGGGCTTCATCTGCATTAGCAAATGGGACTTGGATAATATTATTCTCATTAAAAGAATGATTGTGAATATTTGATAAACGCTACTTCATATAATTTTTAAAATTGTTTATTAAGTAATAATAAATATATTATTATGATAATATGCATAATTTGATAAATGCTACTTCATATAATTTTTAAAATTGTTTATAAAGTAAATAATAAATATATTATTATGATAATATAATCTAATATTATATATTGATATATATAGTATATCAATAATATAAATATGTAGATTTACATTCTTTCATTTTACAATAGCTATTATATATATTTTTTATAATATTTGTATATATAAAAAATTAATTGAATAATATATATGAATGTTATATTATATAATATATATTTTATTATAGTTTTGAATTTTCAAATATCGACAGTTAAATATCACTCAAAAAATATGACTACTAACTTGTCATTGTTATTCATTATTATTGTCCAATGCACCTTGAAATATTCATAGGTTTCATGATTTTATTTAGTAGAGTTGGATAAGCACTGTAATGACTGGGGTCAAGCTAAACAACTCAATAGGTATTGTACGAGCATCTAAACATATATTAAAGGTGTGGCACTTCATCATTAACCTATTTATGTGTATCATTATGATTCTCAGTACAAAGATGTATGGTTCAACTTCCTTTTTTCTACAGTTTCATGGCCTCCCATGCCCGACAATCTCTATGATCCATCTTTTTCCTCATTAACTATCTTCGTCAATTGAGTTTGTTTTCAAAAAATTTATTATATATATATATATATATATATATATATATATATATATATATATATATATATATATATATATATATATATATATATATATATATATACCTCATATTATATAATTAATTTTTAATATACAAAAAATGATAGAATTTATGAGAGTTTTTATTCCTAGTCTTCCATTGATGTAGCCGCTACTATCACTGAGCTCTGATGCATTATGCATGATAGTCACTGGTGGTGGCAGAGTTGGTAAAACACTCAACATCATCAACGTATCTCATGTGATATTTAATTTTTTGCTTACTTTTCCTTAAACTACAAAACTGGGCAGGGTAAACAACTCAAAAGACGCTATGCAAGCAGTTCAAAAGATGTTTTTATGGTATGGTTTTGAGAATTAACTTATTTTAATGAAGCCATTATGATTTCAGTAAAAATATGTATAATTCGCCTTTCATTTTTTTACAGTGGATATCTTACTTTAAAATTGGATAGTTCATTGGGTACAAATGTGAGTTTATTTCCATCAAACTTGACATATATCTTATTTAATATTTAATTCTTCGTATACTTCTTGATATTTTTTCTCGAAGAAGATAAATCATCCAAATATGTACGACACCTTATCCTGCTCATTTAAATTGTGCAACCTCCCATCCCCGACAAACTCTACTATTCTTCACCTGAATGCATTGTAGGTGACCACATGCATGTCAGTTCCATATCTTATTTACGTACATATTTTATTAGAGATTTTATATTTTCATGGATAGATGGTAGCGATTTTATGTTGAAATGACCAGTGGCCTGACATCAGTAAACAAGTCCATTTGTCTCATAAGATTGTTTATGCTAATCGACAGTCAAGGTCAGTGCAACTGCTCAAACATTACAACTTCGGTCCTATGTGCTTTGAGGATCTTTTTGTTTGAATGAAGGCTAAAAGTTTTTGAAGCAATCAAGATTTTATATGTTCATCCATACCAATGTCCCATACCTTTTTGTGACATCTGTTAGACTGCAAAATGATCCTTTATCCCACCCATTATATGATAACATAGATTCAGAAGCAAAGATGGTAGCCAAAAATTGCACCTCGACCCTTCATTAATGCTCAGAAGATCTTTTCTATAAATAAAAATCTAGATGATCTAACAATGACTTCAATATATCATAGTATATAAGAAAAAACTAGCAATCTGTAAATAAATGTGTATGAAAGAGAAAATAAAGGACATTACCGATCACCTTCCCTGACCAATCATCAGGACAAATGAGATTATAGAAAACATAAACTCAAGACCTTCCTGGGTTTGAGTCTTGAAAGAGGATGAGGTAGACAATTGCATGGCTACATCAAATTTGCAAAGCTACGGTTCCTTCCAAATAGATCAAAAGCAGACCCTCCAATTTTAGTCTCTTCCACATGTTCCAGAGTAAACATGTTATAAAAATTCACACCACCTAAAAAAAGTCCATTTTTGAAAGCTCACTACATACATTCAATGAAATATTTCAAATCTGAAAACATTCAAACCTTTAGAGATATATTGCTTTGCAATAATTTGTTGATTGCGTTGATTAAATTATACAGTTTGCTTACAAGTGTTCCTCGCAGGTGGGTTATTGGTTTTTTTTGACATAGATGCTACTATTTTTATTTGTTGTTGTAACATTGTTAATGGATCTCATTGAAGCTTAAGAGGGTTACGTTTATCTTTATTTGCTGTTGTAATGCTATTAATTTGTATCATGCCTCTTAAATTTTAAAATAGTATAGTGTGCATCAAACTAATTCATGCCCCCATTTAATAAATGTAATTTTTTTAATTGTATGTATATGTAAACTTTAAAAAATTTATTTGAAGCTTGTGCATATATGCCTATGTATATGCATCTAGAATATATTTATTTATAATTTTTTTTATAATATGAATGTATATACATGGAATATACCTCCATAATATGTATCAGTAACTGAATTTGGAACCATAAATAATTCCTTATTATTCTTTCTACATCTAAAACTGATTTTTGTTCATCAAGGGTTATCCTTATATGAATATCCCACTAAAATGTGCCACTTTTTAGGTGAGGGATGTGTCCTTAAAGCCAATCATAAAAATATAAAATTTAACTTTATCATTTATATTAATATATAGACATATAATATTGTAGCATATTTGAAAATGCATGTCGATGTCACAGTAAGATGTCTATCATTCAAGGCATATATGTAACATATGATGTGATGTCTCAAGTGCCAAATTTAGATAAATGTATTAATGGATCTCATAGCAGTAATTGTAATAGAAGAATCCAATGCAATAATTAGTGCAAGATATGGTTATAACCACTCATCAAAATCAACAATCTCAATAATCACACAAACACAAAAAGTGCAATGCCAAAAAATAAGGCTAAGGAATACATACAAGGGCCACATTCAAATTTTTCATAATAAAATATTACACACATATATTTACATGTTCAAGTGTCAAACATACCAAAAAATATATCACATAGATGATTAATAAAATTTACATATGAAAGCTAAGGGCAACATACAATAAGGAAGTAATAGTAGGCATATTATGCAAGAAAATAAGAAAACATCAAAGGAGAGTATAACTAAAAATATTATCTAAACAAGTATATTCAATGTGATCATATCTTATAAAATAACTTATACATGTACATAATGTAAGATATAAATCTTAGCAAGACATTTGTTAAGAGTATATAACTCAACATAGTATAGGAGTTATAGAATTGTAACACCTATAAATATTGTAATTTTTAAATATGATGACCCCAACATGGTATGGCCATTGGGTAAACTAAGGTCCAACATCTAAGTATTTATAAAATTTGTATGTCCTACATGTATATACATAATATTTTTAAAATTTATTATTTACTGATAGTTTATCTCTTGTAAGACCCTGTCAAGTTTCAATCTATTTGAGTGCATGTCTTAAAGGGTGTACTGATAAAAGCGTGGGTAGGCCTTTGGTGCTTCACAATATTGTTGGTCCCTATTCTATTACCTAAACCTACTATAATTTACTTTTATACAACTACCTAAGAAATTAAAACCCATTTATCCATTCTTCTAATTAATTCATCTTGCTAAATAGCTGCTGACCAACCATGCACACTTTTTCTTCATTTTCCTGCTATGTTGGCTAGGTTGGTATTTTTAGGTGTTTAAATCATGTTATGGACTACTTCATCTTAGTTGACCTAGTTCAAATTTTGACAACTAACTTTCCCACCTAACGAGATTGATCTAGTTGATCTTCTCAGTTATATTCTTTAGAAGTATTAGGGCCAATCCTTGGTTATAAATACCCCATTCACTTCAATCTAATAGAGAAAAACATTCATTTTTTCACATTGTTATGGCTCGTAATTATGATACTTATACACTTGAGGAAGTCATTGTTTAGGGTTTTACCTTGGAGGTAAAGAATCTTGTCTAATGGGAAAGTATTAGATGCAAAGTTAGAGTCGTTTAGCCTAGATCTAATTTATATAGTGTGATTGCTATGAAGCCACAATAAATTTTTACAAAGCATGATTGGATAAGGTAAATATTGAGGAATGATAGGTTTAATTTAAGGTAAGTATTCCTAAATCTTACTCATTCATTTGATAGATATCTATTGCATAAGGTAATAAGATGAATGTTTTAATCCTTGCTTAGTTTACCTCTACATTGACTTGAATAGAGTTATCTTTACATGTTTTATTATATTTATTTAACTATACCCCTTTTGTGAAACAAGCTTTAGTGAGCACTAGATTATATTTATTTTCTATGTATTATAGGCCTAGCTAGGGTTATTACATAATATCATTTACCTAGGAATTTTGTAACCCCCTCCTTTGGTGTTGTGTATTAAGGGATTCGTTAGTTAAGCTTACTAGATATGAATTGGTCATGTCTTGATATAAATAATTATGCAATGAATTATTTGTTAAGATTACCTTCTCTAAGTTTGGAATTCACTTAGTATGATAAGTTGCAGATCTATATTAATTCATTGTATACATTACATAACACTCATAAACATCAATGAAATGCATGTGCGATATAAAAACATTATGATATCTACCAATCATGAGATAAATATCATATGATGATGATGTAAACTAGATGTATAATCATGCTCAAGTATTTATTTTTTTAATTATAAAATATTTTAAATGTTTTTAACATTTAAATATTTTGATTTTATTAATCTTTTTTTAAAATCTTTGAACTAGTACAATTAAGAGTAAGATAAATTAAAATATAGGAAAGGGATCTAAATAATTTACAACATATGTCAAGATAAATAATGTATTGAATATGATGTCATGGCCATGTATGAACAAGATGCCCCCACTGTATATGTGAATTGTAACTGAAAGGCTTATATGGAATATAATATGGATGTAGATGAATGCTTGTACATCATCGTATCATAAAATTTACACTTGTCAATATAAGTAATACACAATTATGATAAATATAATACATAAATAAAATATTTTGCATCAATAAAAGTGTTTTATAAACTGATAATGAGTATATTATCAAGAAATTAGTTTTATTAAGGCTCTATTTTGGTTTTCATTCTATTTGACTATGCGAAAATGGTATAGGTCAATACTTACTAGTTCATGACAGTAACAAAAGTTGGTGTTGACTATTTGTAGTTGATATTGTTAGTGATGGAAGTTATAGTTTTTATTGATTAGACTGTGAAACACCCTACTAAATGGAAAAAAATGACAATATCATATCACTATTTTTGACTATTTAGATTGATAAGGTAAAATATAAGATTTAAATGGTCCAAAATTCAAAAATAGCCAAGGGATATAGAATTGATTAAATCAGCCACATGTAGAAAAAATATAAAACAATAAGGCACAAGAAGTGAAAGATTTATGTACAGTAAATGATGATAGTACAAGCCAAAGATATCATTGAGGGGATGCCCTTATGTATGTTATGGGTCATTGGGATTATCATACCAATATTTTTCAAAATCATAAATGTTGTCCTCTTCATGGTAGATAACTATTTTTTCAGGTTTTTATTGATATAATACTATAACCATATTTTTCATTTTTATATGAAAAACTAAATGAACCATATATTGGAGCTATTTTATTGAAATTTTGTTATTCTTGAGTATATTCATCATTATAAGGATCTTGCATCTCATTCTGAATTAGACAATAATTAGGTGTCACTAACTAAATACTATGAAGTGGATTAGTTTCTAGAACTAGAATAGAATTAGGTACCACTGCTAGAATACTACAAAGGGGATAGTTTATAATTTCACTATTTGAATTCAAGACATAACCATAGATTTTTTAGTTTTGGCCTTATATTGTTCCTCTATGCATGAAGTGATATAGTTTTTGAATCCTTAAAAACTATATTTATACCATTAGAATTTTTAGGAACATATTGCTTTCAAACTTGATTCGTAAAAAACCCTTTATTAAGGATGCTTTCTTTCTTATTTTGAGTTTGTTTTTACAAAATTCATTATTTTTAACATTCTTTTAGTAAATTCAATATTTAGATTTGTTATCTTTTCTTATTCAAGTATTCCCTTTGTATGTTTTCTTTTCATAGAATTTATTTTTCATCATGTTCCTTTTGTAATATTTCTTGATTTATTTTTTACCTTTTGAATATGTTATTTATCTAATTTTTTCTTTTGTTATATTTGTATTTTTTCCTTATGAAATGGACTTATAGTACAAGTAAGTTTCTTGATTTCTTTATCTAGCATAAGATCACCACTATCAATGATACTTTGTATTTTATTCTTCAAAGCCAAATAATGATACACGTGATGCCCATGAATTATATGATCTACACGATAGTATTTTGATCTCCTTATAGGATTCATACTAGGTAATGTGATCAAATTATTTAAAAGAATTTCTCTTAAAAGTCTCACTTGAACTCTTAGTAGCCTTTTGTACACTTTTTGATTCAGTATTTTAAGATTTATGTTGATTTTGAACCCATACTTGAGATGATATATTTTGATTCATAAAATAGATAGATGGTTATGTAGATGTATGATTAACAATCTAATTTTATGGATCATTCGTATATGTGATGTTATTTTCAGGTGATCTGATCCTTCAATTGAAATATTGATTTTATTTTTCCAACTATTATATAAAGGCTCTCATAGTGACAATTTGATCTTAAAGGGATTCGTAAGTACAAGCCTTAGAAGATTATGATTTGATATGCATACAAATACCTTCGAGAGCCTTTATGAGACGTGTATGGGGATGAAGATGGTTTCTTGTAATAGCCATTCATACACTTTTATACTTATAAAAATAAATTAATAGTTCTACAAATTGTCCACTAGTTGTTTGATCCTACCTAGATCTTATTAATTTTATTAAATGATTTTAAATGATGTTCCTTATTATGGGATGATAAAATGTAATGAAAAATAATAAATATTGGAGAAAAAATTAAATAGTGCATTCATCCATTATAAGTATATCTTCTTTGTAATTTTAAATTCAAGTAGAATAAAGATAAAATCTAGGTTCTAGACAAAGGAAAAAAAAATTCATATGGAGATTAGTAAAATATTATAAAATCCAAAGTTAAAAGAAAGTGATTTCAGTGTTAGATATCAAATCTAAGGTCAAAATAAAATGATTTCAGTGTTAAATTTTCAATCCAATGTTAAAATAAAATTATGTTAGTGTTAGATATTAGATGCAACGATAAAATAAAATTCCATTATTGTTAGATATTCAAGAATTTATCTAACCATAACATAAAATAACTAAGCAATGATTGAATAAAATGAATGGTTTCACCAATAAGTTTTATCATAATTTGAAACTAATTGGGATACTATATCTATAAGATGAAATGAATTGAAAGGTATAAGATGTTGTAAATGACTTGTAACTAACATAATGAAATTAAATTACTGAAATTGATAAAAACATGAATGAATGAAATAAGCTAACTACAAAAAACATAAAGAAGATTTAGTTGATCACTGCATGTTAGGTTGATTGTTTATGACTATAAGATGACTAAAATAATTGAATTAGATATAATTATCCTCTTTCAATTAAAATAAGAAATGTCACTATTTTAGGTCAAAATTGATGGGAAATAGTCAAGATTAATTATCTTTATTGTCCTTTGTGTTGTTATTCACCAGTGTGGTAAAATAAGACATTGGTAGCACACTTGCCTGCACATCCTTGAAATATGATTATATGAAAATTGTTGACCTTTGATTATGTGAGAATGAGTTTAAAATATTATCTTTAAGATTGAAACCATAATGGGATTTGTGATAATTGAGAACTTGTAAAAATAAAGGGGGAGTGTAATCGGATGATCTGACCCTAATCACCCTAATGAGGATTGAACATTTTTGACATATCTAGATTAATCTAAAGAGGGAATCAATTTCCCATAGTTATCCCACATAGGGTGCTTAGTGTGGTAGTGCTCATTAGATACATGCATACATCTAGAGAGGGCTTGAAAGTTGATAATGTTTTTCTTGACTTGGATTGAATAGGATTCTAACTTGGCTTAGGATGCTTCAAGTGAATAGGTTTTAATTTGATAAGAATATAGATTATTTTTTGCAATGTGTAATAGTGTAAGTATTCCTCAATAGTAGAATTTCTAACTAGTAGAATAGGTGGCCTATATTTGTTTTCATACCAATCCCAATGGGTACAACCTCATGATGCCTATATTAAAAATATGAAACAACCTATAAGGATAGGTTTAAATTTTAAAATGAGTCATTGATAGGTAGAGGTTAGGATCAAATTATAAGGTTAGGATGACTACCAGTCCAAACTCATGTTTGTTGATTCTAACCTAGGAGGTCAACATTTGATCTTAAGGATTTGAAATATATATATAGATGATTAAATGTTTTTAGTTATTAAGATTATTTTTAAAGGTGTAATAAAAAATAAAAATGATTGACACATACAAGTACTTAGGATAGAGATAGGTGGAGAAACAAAATCATGTCAAGTGCTCAAGCCAATTAATGTAAATGTGGGTGTAAAAAATAGCATTATCAATTATTCATTACCATATTTAGGTATCTACAGTGACAAACATCCTCCTATGCATCTTTCCCCATGGATACATATTAGTATAAATTCTTTGTGGCTCATTATGTACTCATTTATACATGATGACTGTTAGTTTTTTGGTTTATATGGCTTACTTTTCCTCTACACAATCACTTACATTTGTGATTTCACATTATATGAGAACATACATGAATTCATTCACATCCCCCTATGCCACCTATATACTCTTTGAAAATATGATGTGGAAATTCACATATATAATGGGGGAATATTTTTCAACTTCACTTTATCTAGAATTTTAGGCTATTACATCTTGTGCACATTATGCCTTCATGCATGTTGTATATTATTTATACCCATCCCAATCTTTTATTTTCAAATCATTTCTAATTTACCTTTATTTTTTGTATCTATGTATATTCCAATTTAAAAATTAATTTAAAATATAAAAAAAAATCAAAATACAAAAACTTTCAAATATTCAAAAAAAATGAGAACCTAAATCATGATGTGATTGATAGATTACACTATTTACATATGTTATTTATCAATTTTTTTGGAGATAAAATATTAATTTATATGAAAAATTTTCATGGAATATGATTATGATGTAGGATATACATATCATATGTCATGTCCCCTTTTCAATTGACATGTTCTGAGTTCATGGTTAGCCTATTATCGACCCTCGTGGGCTAATAAGATGGATAGAGGGTCATAATGGAGCTTGGCTCGACTTTGATTCACAGGATTTCTACATTTGATTTTCATTCAGGGTATTTCAGACACATTTGGCCTGAGCTCCTACTTTTTAGGGATATTTGATATGCAGCGGAGCACCTTTATTATGGTATGGTTATGTGCGGAATCACTCCCTGATTCACTAGCTTCGATCGGTTCGTGGATCCGACATGTATTGAGGGAGATATTAATATTTGATTGATTTAATCAAATATTAATTATTTAGCCTATTTTTAATTAGAAACCCTAATTCTAATTTAAGAAACCCTAATTAGGGCAAGCCATATCTTTTGAGGGTATAAGGGTTTCTCATGGAGGCCATTGTTCATTATGCTATTGATTATTGATTATTGATTTTGAAGAATTTCTTCTGTGAAGACTGAGCCTAGGGTTCAAGGATTCCTTTTGCATTGGAGAACGTTCCCTCTTCAGTGTGTGCAATTAAGAGGCTGTGAAATATCAGCTGATCTATTGCCAAAGTGAGAGATAGCTTCATCCAGAAGTTATCACAGAATTTCAGGTTTGAGAGATAACTTCACACAGAAGTTATCACAGATATTCCAGGTATTTATTGCTTTATGTTTTGATTCAATAAATTATACAGCTAGAGATCTACTGTGCTAGAGACAGATATCTTCAGATCAGGGGTTGAAAACAGGGAAGTTGTGCTTAATTTGCGGCCGTACAGAATCTGTACGGGTTCGTACAGACCAGTGCAGGAACCAACCTCGGCAGGCAGAGGGTTTGCAGTGACCGACATCGGTCGACTGAAGACCGACGTCGGCAGAAATCTGGCCGGCAGAGACCGACGTCGGCGAGATATCGACCGACGACGGCGACTGTGTGTCGACACAGAAGGGCCGAGATTTTCCAGAACTCAATTTGCACTTCCAGATTTGCAAAGCCAGGGTTTTCAAGACTGTATTTCATATTTTATATGCATATTAGAGGACTGCAATTGTAATAATTTAGAAGGACAAGTGATACAATCTGTATTTGTTATTAAGAGACTATATTATTGTGATCTTTCTGAATTTATTCAACAGCTATTATATCTTGGTTCAGATTTTTTTGTGTTGCTATATTTCCTGTTTAGAAGGGGACATCACAGTGGTATCAAAGCTAAATCTTGCCAGCCTGAGGGTATATAGATCTTATGCAGCCACAAGAGTTGGGACCACACAGGTATAACACACGCCGCCGAGCCTTGCTTGAAGGTATCCAGTTGTTAGATCAGAGACCGATCATCATGAGTGACAGACGTGAGGGCAGCCCACCCAGGGGCCACAGGTATGATGCTGATCAGGCCACCAGAGAGTTTCAGCTTGTTATGATTACAAGCCAACAGCAGATGGCTCAGACACTACAGGGACTTATGACCATGTTAGAGAGAATGAACGCACCTGATGGACAGAACAGGGACCAAAGAGATGACAGGAGTGCTACGGTTGATCAGAGACCACAGCAGACTCACTCCAGAACAGCTGATAGACCTACACGCCCTTCATTTATTCAAGAAGAACCAGAGGTACCAGCAGATGAGGAGGCAGGGAATTCTCCATTTGCAGATGTTTACATGGCTGTAAATGATGAGTGGGACTTATTACCTCCTCATATCCAGGAGAGAACAACCTTTGATCATTTTGTCAATTTGAGGAGAGAGCACTATAGATTGGCTAGACAGGACAGGAGACCTAGAGTCCAATTCAGTGAGCTACAGAAGGCTACGGGTAAGCTTTCTCTGACCACTTTTGACGGCAGCGGTAAGATGACAGCTCAAGCTTGGGTTCATAAGCTTGACACTTTTTTGGCATTGAGACCAATGTCAGAGATAGATGCCATCAAATACGCCACTTTGCACTTAGATGGAGTAGCACATGATTGGTGGTACCATGGTATGGTAACACTTCAGCATAATCAAGTGACAGAGTACCAGGACTTTGTGGATAGATTGGTTGAGCGGTTTGACAGGAGAGATCCCGAGGTTTACTTCCGAGATCTGGCACAGTTGAGACAAACAGGTAGCTTGGAGTCCTTCATTGGTGAGTTTCAGAGATTAGCAGTCATGGTACCCAATATTTCAGAGCGTAGATTGGTAGTTCTCTTCATAGAGGGATTGACAGAGCCATTGAGGGGTTGGATCAAAGCCTTTGATCCTCCTTCATTACAGGTAGCTATGAGGAAGGCACGTGATATGGAGATGGCAGCCCCATCCAATAAATCTAACACCAAAGGTACTTCTTCTTCTAGAGACCATAAGCACTCCCACGGGGATACAGAGAGACCGGATTTTAACATAGATAAATCCGGAGTTAAAAATGATTCAAAGGCCAATCCAGCAGCACCACCTTTGGATCGTGAGGCGCTTAATGATCTACGCAGGAAGAAGCTTTGCTTCTACTGCAAAGGACCATATGATATCCATCACGATTGTCCTTTGAGGCCTAAGGGCAAGGCGAATCGTATGATGTGGATATATTATGAGGAGTCAGATTCTGAGGATTCCGAACAGCATAACAGTGCTGAGGGGGCAGAGGCAGAGGCTTCAGGGCCTAATGTAGAGGCAGAGTTAGAGCTTCATATGAGGAAGGCACGTGATATGGAGATGGCAGCCCCATCCAATAAATCTAACACCAAAGGTACTTCTTCTTCTAGAGACCATAAGCACTCCCACGGGGATACAGAGAGACCGGATTTTAACATAGATAAATCCGGAGTTAAAAATGATTCAAAGGCCAATCTAGCAGCACCACCTTTGGATCGTGAGGTGCTTAATGATCTACGCAGGAAGAAGCTTTGCTTCTACTGCACAGGACCATATGATATCCATCACGATTGTCCTTTGAGGCCTAAGGGCAAGGCGAATCGTATGATGTGGATATATTATGAGGAGTCAGATTCTGAGGATTCCGAACAGCATAACAGTGCTGAGGGGGCAGAGGCAGAGGCTTCAGGGCCTAATGTAGAGGCAGAGTTAGAGCTTCACCTACAGGAGGCCCACATATCCAGCATACAGTCGGATGAGTCATTCAGACTCCGTGGAGTTTTGGCAGGGCAGAAGGTTATCACCCTTCTTGATACAGGAGCCACTCACAATTTCATAGATGCTAGATTTGTGGAGAAGCGTGGACTCACTACAGAAGATTTTGAGGGCATCAGAGTTAAGGTAGCCGATGGTCACACTCTTAAGTGTGAGCGTATGATTAGAGACCTCCCATTGCGCTTGAACAACTATGAGTTCAAGGCTGATTATTATGTGGTAAATATGGGGGATATAGACTTAGTCTTGGGTATGAAGTGGCTTCATTCATTTGAGGAAGTTACTCTTCGTCTCAAGGACATGGAGGTTCTCTTTGATGTTGATGGGACAACACATATTCTTAAGGCAATACGGGGCAGCAGCTTCAGATATATGTTCTTTCATCGGATGGAGGTACCTATACCACATAACATGATAGAGGGTGATGACGAGAGCACATTGGCACCAACACAGGAGAGGTACGAGGACGAGCTTGGTCTTGAGGTGAGTTCAGTTCAGGAGTTGTCACATGTGGTGAGGACTCAACTTTCTGTTACAGTCGGGTCACAGGTTGATGATGATATGACTATGTCTAGCCTTCACAATCCAGTTTTAGATATTATTCAGGTACGGAGTTTGCTTGCTGATTGTCATTTATGGATTGGATGTTGGAGTGCTTATCTTAGTACAAGAGATGATGTGACGCCATTACATGAGAGTTGGGATGGACATGGCATGGGGTTCGTGTTAATTGACAATGGTGGAGATCCTAACTACATTTGGGATCCAGGTGGGTTGATTGATTTGTCATTCAGTGATTGCTTGAGGGCAAGCAATTCCAGGAGGGGCGGATTGTCATGTCCCCTTTTCAATTGACATGTTCTGAGTTCATGGTTAGCCTATTATCGACCCTCGTGGGCTAATAAGATGGATAGAGGGTCATAATGGAGCTTGGCTCGACTTTGATTCACAGGATTTCTACATTTGATTTTCATTCAGGATATTTCAGACACATTTGGCCTGAGCTCCTACTTTTTAAGGATATTTGATATGCAGCGGAGTGCCTTTATTATGGTATGGTTATGTGTGGAATCACTCCCTGATTCACTAGCTTCGATCGGTTCGTGGATCCGACATGTATTGAGGGAGATATTAATATTTGATTGATTTAATCAAATATTAATTATTTAGCCTATTTTTAATTAGAAACCCTAATTCTAATTTAAGAAACCCTAATTAGGGCAAGCCATATCTTTTGAGGGTATAAGGGTTTCTCATGGAGGCCATTGTTCATTATGCTATTGATTATTGATTATTGATTTTGAAGAATTTCTTCTGTGAAGACTGAGCCTAGGGTTCAAGGATTCCTTTTGCATTGGAGAACGTTCCCTCTTCAGTGTGTGCAATTAAGAGGCTGTGAAATATCAGCTGATCTATTGCCAAAGTGAGAGATAGCTTCATCCAGAAGTTATCACAGAATTTCAGGTTTGAGAGATAACTTCACACAGAAGTTATCACAGATATTCCAGGTATTTATTGCTTTATGTTTTGATTCAATAAATTATACAGCTAGAGATCTACTGTGCTAGAGACAGATATCTTCAGATCAGGGGTTGAAAATAGGGAAGTTGTGCTTAATTTGCGGCCGTACAGAATCTGTACGGGTTCGTACAGACCAGTGCAGGAACCGACCTCGGCAGGCAGAGGGTTTGCAGTGACCGACATCGGTCGACTGAAGACCGACGTCGGCAGAAATCTGGCCGGCAGAGACCGACGTCGGCGAGATATCGACCGACGACGGCGACTGTGTGTCGACACAGAAGGGCCGAGACTTTCCAGAACTCAATTTGCACTTCCAGATTTGCAAAGCCAGGGTTTTCAAGACTGTATTTCATATTTTATATGCATATTAGAGGACTGCAATTGTAATAATTTAGAAGGACAAGTGATACAATCTGTATTTGTTATTAAGAGACTATATTATTGTGATCTTTCTGAATTTATTCAACAGCTATTATATCTTGGTTCAGATTTTTTTGTGTTGCTATATTTCCTGTTTAGAAGGGGACATCACATCATACATCAATAAATAGATTTTATACTCTCCTATATGCAGTGGCCATGCCAATGCTAAAGGAATTTTATTCCACAAGACAGATTATGACATGATATATATTTATAAGATTTTTTAGCACATTGAACTACATAGATATATTAAAAATGTATTTATAGTTACTCATACCTTATGTATAGTGTTACATGGATATGATAAATTACTATGATGTGATGTTAATATACATGGGTAGTGTAGATGAGTTTTCACATGTTTTATAAAACATAGATGTTTTTAATCTTTAATGATAAGCTATTCATTGATTTTATATTGTGTGCTTCCCTTGTCCTTATGACTGTGACATTTTTATGTCAATTTATTGTGGTCCCTTATCCTTATTTTTTACAACATATTTATGTCCCTTATATGTGGCCTTTCAACTTGTTCATTACAACATATTTATGATATGTGTGACATTATGTGCCTATGATTGGATTAATATCTGATTATTTCTTAAGATTAAAGATATTTATGATTTTCTAGGTGTCATGCTACATATCACGTACCTCCATTTTGTGTGTGGTTCCATGATTCATATCATAAACCAATTTAGTTTTTAGTTCTATTTTATTGTTACATTAGTGGTGGTTAATAGTACATGTTTGATTGTTATATCTATCTCAAAATGACACTTATATGGCATATATTACATATGTTACATACATGCCTTGATGACATATGCATTTGTGTTATGACATATTCTCCACATCTTGACATGGTTATACATGATTACATCTTTATACATGACATGATACAATTAAATCTTAAACTCATATGAGTGATTTACATGTTACATCCCTCACCTCAAAATGGGGGCATATTAGTGTGATTGTTAGAGATACAATGGCCTCCACTTGAAAAAAAAAGATTTTGGGTGCATAATATAAATTTCATAGATTCAAAATTGTATAGATATTAAATTAGTTCAAATATGTGACAAATTGGTAAAAAGTTTAAAGGAACATGCCATGAAATGCACTCACTTTATAGATACATGAATTATGTAATATATATCTAGATACATTTGAGATACAAGTTCTCAAATTATATCATATATATGTGTAACATTATATATTAGTTAGTTATAATTGAATGGAACATGATACTTGATCATGTAAATATAGACTATGATAGTTTACAATCATCACATATTAAGTGAAGCGTGATGCTTTTTTGTGCACATTTACATTTTCCTCATTAATCACTATTACAATTTTTTAATTTTTAAAACATAATTAAATGTAAATGGATATAAATCAAACTTGAATATGTAAATATGTAAACTTGAATGGGTTGATTAATGATTTTTTAAGGTAATGTGCATTGAGGTTAAGTGATTCGCAATAGTTGTTGTACTACCCATAGTGAACCCATGAAGTGGTTCAATCCTTATAATATTGAGTCTAAAAATAAAATGTAGATTAGTTATTTTAATTAGTGAAATTGAGGCTAAGAAAAACTTAACAATATTACCACTACTCAACACTCCTGAGGATTGGTTTATTCATCTTACCAAACCAAGGGATTTCACACTTAAAAAAAATTTAGGCATAGTCATCTTAAATATCCATGTGCTTCAACAAGGAATCACTTATTGATAATACTTTAACAAGGAATCATCATTTCCAATAAGTCATGGACAACAAATTATACTCACATACAAGTGCATTCCTTACTTGCTCTTATGTTTCATTTTTCTTGGGAAAAATTTTCACTATGGATCCATCTCCCAAATAATTTGTTTGTTGTAGACAATAATGTATACTTTTATGATTTTATTTTAGTATTTTTATTGCATTTCAATAATATAATAAAAAGGGGAATTTTTAGGTACTAAAGTTTAGTATTAAACACTTGAGAATGTGCCTTTTTGAACTACATTCACCATAAAAGACTTGTGAACAAATACATGCCTCTTATTAGCCATTATCTCAAAACACGTGTTTGATATGAGTATGAACATACTATTTTTCTTGTCAGTCTCATAATGAAACCTTGAACCTTATGTCAAATCAGTTATATATATATATATATATATATATATATATATATATATAATCAGATATGCATTACTATCTCCTTGACACTCATGTTAGGCTTAGACAATTGTGTCAATGAAATTGACCTAAGGGTGATGTTACTAACCCTCACCCAAAAATGGATTCATTTTTATAATTCATTTCATTCTAATCGATTGATCCATTTTCCTATCATGTTATTGGCATGATAAATTACCCCAAAAAATTCACATTAATAAAAATAAAGCTCATAATTGTTATTCAATTTCAATTTATATATCAAGCATCCATAATCTAATCTAAGTTAATATAATTATCCATATTATTTCCAAATTGAAAATCAATCAATAGGATTATTCATCATCTAATTTTGAATCACAATAAGCTAAGTCAAGAGAAAATATTTTTTCAATTACTAAAACCCATATTTTATGTGAATTAATGTAACATGAGAGAAATAATGAACGTTCACATTAAAAGGAAGGATTATGAGTGGATTGGAATACTACTTTAGTGTATTTTATCCATAGGAAATTGTTGTCACTTGAACTATGCATGCTATGAATTATAATATGGTTCAATGAGATAATTGGATCATCTCCCAAGGTGTGGGAATCTTGTGCTCCTTGGGATGAATATCTAGAAAAGGCCAACTTACTTCTAATCTAGATGAATCTAATTTAGGATTCACATGCAGGCCTAAGAGATCTGAATGGAGATTTACTGCTAATCCAAAATCTAAAATATGTTAAGGGGAAAGTGGAGAGGGAATTCTAAAATGGAAATGGTGATGCATAGAGACTGTAAAGAGCACATATATGGGTCTTAAATAATACATTAAAAATTACATAGGGCAATGAAATATCACACAATATCTAAAATGAATGCTTCAATTACATAAGTAATTCATATAGAGGTGTCTGATGAAATACAACACCAAGAAGGATGAAAAATGATCCAAAGGAGGCATCCATATATGAATTGCAAGAGAGAGAGCCAAATTTAGCATAGAGGTGCTAAGGGATGGATAGTAACTAGAGGGATAAAGGTTATCCATGGAAAAAGGTCAATAAACCACCAAATGAACAAAAAAATGTAAGAAAACTAGATAAAGGAATACTTAGTTTTAATTAAAATACAAGGCTCAGGAGGTAAAGGGATCATGGAGGGTAAATTTCAATAGAATTATTTTGATAAAAAAATGTTGATATTTTTACAATGTAAGACTTGGGATTTTATAGGCAATGGGAACCCCATGGGTCATTAACTACAATTAGCAATATAGGTAAGAGAATTAAATTAAAAATTAGAAATAGAGACACATAATCTCTCTAAACAAAAATAGGGATGGCCAAATTTAATTGGGGCTTTGATTTCATACTCAAGTCATGGTGATGATTGTATCAAACTTAAATTTTTCATCTTGACATCTTCACTCATTGGTTGTGAGGTAATCAATATTTACTTGCTCAATGACCATAAGTTGATTTGAAAGCTTTCATGTGTAAGAATGCAATTGTAGATCTCATGGAATTAATTCCTTAGAAGATTTTGTCCTGATTATATCATTTATACTTATAATGTTGTTCCATATTGGCTTCCATGCCATGTTTGTCATTACGAAGCTCTTTTGTCTTACATGCTCTGGTCATGATCTCATTGTGCTAGTCTTTCTCATGCCTTAGTTTTATTACTTGTATTAGCATTAAATACAATAGACTCAAGCTTAATTTAATTCACTATGACAACTACAATGTCATCTTGAGTCAGTCTTCTCATAATCTTGTGATCTTTAATCCATCACACTTCAATTCTAAGAATCTTTCTCATGATGGACTTGATGATTAGATAGGATCTCAATTTTAGGCTCGTGCACTTATGATGTAAAACCTTTCCAATTCTCACTTTATTTGTTCAGTTAGTGATTCAAATGCAATGCTAACTATTAATTTTGTGGTGAAGTGAGATTTTACCATGTTCCATCGAGTGAAGATAAAAAAAATGTTTGCAAATTTTATATGACTCATTTAATGGCTATTTTTTCAAAAGATTTGTCTTCATGAAATTCATCCTAACTAGCCTTTCTCTTCATAAATTTTTTTTGAAACAAAAGTTATGACTTTTCTCAGAAATTTTTTCGAAGGAAAAGACTTTTCTAATTCTTTGTGAAGTCATCATAATGTTTTTTTAGAATAAGTTTTTTGAAATCCTTCAAAACACTTTCTCTTACTACTTCATTTTAAAAGATGCAAAGACCAAACCTTTCAAAAAAAAATCAAACTAAAACCTATGAAGCAAAACTTACAAAGGAAAACCTACGATGTATGGATTTATCATTTTAAGACTTAGCCATTTTGATGAACTTGGATCAAACATTGAAAATTTCATGACTACTAAAGCTTTAAACTAAATTTGAACACTGTTCTTCTATGGCGACCAAAAATGGTCAACATTATGGTGATCTCTATGGGCTATTTTCTTGTTAATAAAGAATTTAGTAGCCTTTGAATTAATCTATTGGGAATGGAGTTATGGAAGCATCCAAAACTTATCGTATTCTAAAAGTGAAACATGGATTCAACTTGATCGGCCTATCATTAAAACACTAGACTAAGATCCACCTTTTAAACAAAAGAAATAAAGTAATGAATAAAATCAATGTGAAACCACACTTAGGGAAAGAAAAAAACTAAACTACTACATTGCAACATATAGAGGAAATAAAAAATGAAACTAAACTACTCTATACATATTGAAAAACACTTTAAGAGTAGTGCTTTAGATGGATCCCATTGATTGGGATCAGTATTGCTTCTCAATTTGGTTTCGATTGCTAAAAGGCATTAGAATATTTATATCCTATGATGACATATAGATCACTCCATATTGCATCAAACTTGGTGTGCTTCCCAACCTTAACTCTATCCATATCCTATTTGAAAACTAAGTATCCTTCCTATAAACTTTTATTAGTATCCTTATTATCAAAGTTATTTTTCATTTGACCTTACTGAAACTCCACAGTGTGTATTGATTTCCCTCTGGTCTCCTCTAAATCTATTAATTCATTTAGCTTCACTATCATAGGATAATTTTTAATTAGATCTAGCTACTGGAGAAGATCTAGTGATTGTAATTCAAGTGACATCAACAACCTAACCTCTCTTCTACATACCAACATGAAGGTAAAATTACCTATTGCCTTCTTCAATATTATTATGTTTTCCCATAGGGATGCTTTAAGTTGTCATGCCAAGTCCTTTGATTCTCATCCATGGTTTATTTGATTATACGGATCATGTTTTTATTGGTTGAATCATCCAAACCATTACCCTTCATGTAATAATTTGAGGACGTGATTACATAGATATTTTGTTTGATTTATGATCCATTATTTTTAGTCCCAATAAAAGTCATAGTGTTGTATGAGATAATGGTGTTTGGAAAACAAAATCTAGTCACAATTCCCTCATATAAATCAAAGATGTATGTTTCATTTACCTCCTTGAGTGCTACCACTTTTGTCTATCTTATAAAGTATTATGTCCAGTTAGAATCCACTTGTGTCCAACACTTAAATGAGATTTGATCATTCTAATGAAATACATACCCCATTGAAATAAGGTTTGATTAACTTGAATTGGATGAATTAGAAGAACTATTAGCCTCTGTTTGCCTATGAATATGGCACATTTCCTCTATCTTCTATCCCATCTATGAGCATATTTGAATAGACTTGGCCAATAATAACAAGCCCTCATAATCTTGATAGCAATGGTTTTGTGCAAATAGTGTCCTCCTAACAATCCATCATAAAACTCTTGAAGGATATTATCACTCTGATTTTGTTCTATACATATTAGAGTAACTAAATTGGTGTCTTTTATAAACAACGTATCATCAACAAGAACATAAGGAATAACTTTCAACTTCAAATTTATTCTTTTGCATTTGTCAAACCCTTATGGATACTCACCTAAATGGAGAAAGGTATTCATTCTCTGAGTCTCACAACTAGGGGAATCATGATTAGTTGGTTTTTCTTCTTGTAATATAGGTATTTTTTTACATTCAATCTATAGGTCAGATGCTAATTGATCAAACAATTCTCTCACCCTTATGAGATCGGTGATTTTGATGTCAATGTCATACTCCATCACCTTGGTGTTTTAACTAACTCTTTTTTCATTAATATATCTATTAGAAAAAAAAATCTTTCACACCTAGATGTGAGAGCATCAACTAAATATTGTTATTAGAGAGCATATGTTTGAATTCATTCAATGCTCTTATGAGATTTAACACTTGTTTCTCCAAGAATTTATATATTAATTCATAGTCTTTGAGCACTTGACTGAAGAAAGTAATAGGTTATTCCAATTTATCACTATTTCATTATGTTAATATGGTTGAGATGTTTTCATATCTTCCAAAAGCATTGAGGATGAAATCCTTGTCATAGCATGGATTTACAAGTGTGGGGGATTGGGATATTGCTCTTTTGATTGCTTCAAAATTGTTCTTACCTTCTCTTGTCCAACTAAAATTGACACTCTTCTTGAGCATAGAGGTAAGTGGCTTGACCAATAAATAAAATATTGGTATAAACCTTCTAACAATGTCTATCTTTCCCAAAAAGCTTTGGAGTTTTTTCTTATGTCTTGATAAAGAAAGGGATAGGATGGATTCTACTCTTTCCAAGTCAATGGACAATCCATCCTTATAAATAATGTGCCCCAATAACTAAACTTCATGATAAAAAAATAAATACTTGTTTATGTTTAAAGACACCCCAAACTCTCTACATCTATTGAATACTTGATTTAAATGATGTAAGTGATCAACTACACATTTAGAGAAAATAGTGACATAATCAAGGTAAACCAGGATCATATCATTGATCAAGTACCTAAAGGACATATCCATAGTTATTTGCAAGGTCAAACTAGTATTGGTAAGTCCAAAAGGCATATTTATATATGCATAAGTGCCCCATTTGGTGTAAAAGATTATCCTAAGTGATAAGACTCTTTCACCAATATCTGATTATAGCTCAAGTAGCTATTAGGAATTAAAAAAATTTTATATCTTGATACTATTTTAAGGATCTATTCCATGGGTGGAAGGGGATAGTGATCACTGAGGGATGCTCGATTCAGGTCCCAAAAATACACACACAACCTGATCTCTCCATTCTTCTTTCTCACCAGGACTAAATTGGATACAAAAGAGGAGTCTTTAATTAGGAAAATGATATTGGCCTCAATTAATTTGGTTAAATCCTTCCTCAGTAATGGTTCCAATTTGGGATTTATAGGCCTTTGATTCTACCTAACTAGCTTGACATCAAGGTCTAAATTAATTATATGTTGGGCCAAGCCTACGTCAAAATTCTTGAGATCTCGGTATCCCCATGAAAATATATCACCATAGTTTATAGAAATATGAATAAATTATTCCTTCTCAATTTGGGTGCACACTTTTCTAACTCTTAGAATTTTACCAGTTGAGATGACCACTTGCTCATAATTTTAATTTTTTACCTTCATGTTCTACTTCTCACCTTTGAACTAATCATCAGAGTTGAATATGTACTATACCATGACTAGTACTTTGGGAAGCTTGTTTCCTTTTAATTTGATGATTTTATACTCATATTATTTTTGCAAACATGACTAGTTTTTATCAAAAAAATCTACCTCCTCTTGTAAAAAATTGATGATCTACTCATCATTCTGAAACACTTGCAGATTAGTATCATTATCAAGTAACGTAGGTCTAACTATAAGATTCAAGATCTATCCTGAACCTCTCAAAACATTTTTAGGGAGGTTATACTCAAAGCTTACTATGGTAAGCCTATCTACATCAATAGTTTGTTTCCTCAACATAGCTTGTATGTTGAAAGCATTGAATATTTTAGTGAGGTCCAAGAATCTATGTTTATAGACCTTTAGTAGGCTATTTTTGGGTACATTTTGGGATCTCACCTAATTCATAACCATATCACTATCTTTGAACACTTACAATGTCTTAATTAATTTCTTTTGTGTCAATTAGAGGCCTTGGATCAATGCCTCATATTCATCCACATTGTTGGTAAAACTAAAATTTAGTTTGAATACATGAAAATATTTAGCTTTTCAAGGAGAGATAATCATAATGCCTACCCTTGCACCTTTTTTACTTTTAGAGCCATTGAAGAATAGTTTCCATGTGCCTTCAATGTCTTATTGAATTTTCACAAGGTTTGATACAATAGAGTAATCCTAAAGGATACAGTATTTGCCCAGCCTTGTTTACTCCATACAATCATATGGATCAAATCCATAATGTTCATTAGCCTAGTCATCTAATGCTACATTCTGGACTTCCTCTATTGGTGTGGTAGTCTTATGCAGGACAAAACTATGTTCAATGTGATACAATGTATAGTTCATGTTGATGAAATTGGGTGATTATGGATTTATATGATCTTTAAAAATAGTCTCAACCTTGATACTCACCTAGGTTCCATATATAGTCCTCAACAACATATGACCAGTTAGAACATAAATACTCACCTAGTTTTTTATTGAAGTCTCTTGAAAGGCAAATGGTAAAAAAGGGAGGTAGGTCTATGATATAGATGTCCTAGGTAATGGATAGGCGAGGACATGCATTCATGGTAAGATTCAAACCCTTAATGAACCCTATTGTTTTGAAAATCATTCCATCCAGATGATTAAATCCTTTTGAAATTAGGTTATACTCTATAAATATCATATCAATTATCTTCTTGGGCATGATTGAGTTGCTCACACCTAAACCAATCATATAATTATGGATGAGTATTTTACCAATGATTAAGGAGATATAAAATGGTAGTGGCTTATTATTTTTTCTAGGTACTCCTTTTAGTTGACATAAGCTTATGGAAACAAATGGAGAGGCATTCACTAGTTCATGAGGATGAAAGATCTTTAATGCTTCCTACAACAAATTTCTTTGAGAATGTATGGATAGGGCTTCCCACATAGTCACGTTCAAGTTTGTTTTCTTCATTTGTTTCACTATATTGAAGGTATTTTGAGTCCCTTTCATCTGAAGTTTTGGGATAAAAGCCTCCTCCTTAGTTTGATGATTGGCCTAAGGTTGATTCTCCTTTTGAACTAGATGATTTATTTGATTATTGGTAGAATCATGAGTCACCATCTCTTTGGAAACTTCACATGGAACATGTGAAGTAGAGGTCTAGCCTATTGAGTAATAATTCTCACCCTCTATTGCCCTTCTTTTGAACCTTGTATTTAGATTATTGATTGCATCTAGCATTTGGTTCTAAATTATGTCGATGAAGTCATTCTAATGCAAATTTATGGAAGTCACTTCATCTTTCTATGTTTGAGCCCCTTCACACACTTATTCCCTCTATGAAGCTAATTTATTTGGATAATTTTGAGGGTAAGATGTACTTTACACCATCAAAGGTTGATATATCACTCTATTTGTGTAATTAGCCTAATTATGTGGCTGATTATAAGGAAAACACTTCTCATTATATCGGACTATATTATTTTGAATGGGAATAAGGGCTCTATAGGCGATACTATTATTAGCATTTTATGTATCAAGTGATATAGAACAAGTGAGTTGGCCTTGTGATTATGCATTAATTTGATAGTGTAGCTTGGCATGTTGATAAGTTGATTAAATAGATGTTATGGTTTAGAATTTAGGGTTCGCTACCTCTTTAATGCTACTATCTCATTTACAAAACTTTAAAACAATGACTTAACTTCATGAATTTCACTATGAGGAGTGATAGATGAAATAGGTGATAATAAAGGTTGAGTAGTAGGCTAATTGGGTGGTAGTTCTATAAGGAGAGTCATTAGAGGCCTGTGATTAGTCTTTATAGATTTTATTAAACAATTTTTGACCATTAAAAAAATGTCATAAGCATTACGATGTAAAACATCCCCCATGGATTGTACCATTACAACTATATCACTATTTAGAGTCCTTAAGTAATATAATAATGTGATATTTTGTGATGGTTTCATCAAAATTGGTATTCTATTCCAAACGTTCTATAATCTAAAATTAATGTCAATCATCAAATGATGCAGGGATCTCTTGATAGTGGCGAGATTAAGTGTCAAAGATAAGTGATCACATTTCTCTTCAAATTACTTGCATAATTTTTCTCCTAGCTCCTCCCAGTTATGAATGGAGTTAGGTGTCAGACTCCTATACCATTGGAGGTATTTTTCTTTTAAATAATAGGTGAGTAGTTTAAATATTACATTATATTCAATGAGATTATGGACTGACCAAATACTATAAATATCTTGTATGCATTAAATGGGGGTGGTAGCATTATCACTAGAAAAATAGGACAAGCTTTTAAGTGTTGAAAATTGAATGTCAACATAATGAGCTAGAGCCAAAGGTTTGCCTCTATTAAAGTGCACAAAAAAATGGTTTTTTTTAGAAGACATGAAAGGAATAATAAATAATCTTCCTTTAAATATGGGAAATATACCAAAAAGAAGGGTAAAGTGAGCTCTCAGCCAAGATTGCCTTGAATTACAATCTGCCCTAATAGGAGTTGAGGATGACCTAACTCTTCTTATTCTAGAAGGTATAAGTAAATAAAATAAATAAAAACTAATACCTTTTGAAGAGATATCATTTGTATTGTCATATATATGAAGTGTTGATCTTTGAAAATAAAAATAATTGGAGTTGTAAGGTGTTCTATAAAGTGTCTTCAACATTATTGATCAAGAATAACACCTAATTCTTAGTTAAATCTTTTATGTGTTCCCACAGAGCATGACAAAAACTATTGTCACTTAATCCATGCACTTTTTTAATTAGAAGATGGTTCATTAATAAAATGCTATCATCCCCTAAGGTGTGGGATTCTTGATCTCCTTGGGATGAACCTCTGGAGAAGGTTGACTTCTTTTTAATCTAAATGTATCTAATTTAGGATTTACATGCAGGCCTAAGAGAATTGAAAGGAGATCTACTTCTAATCCTAAATCTAAAATATGTTTAGGAGAAAAGGGAGAGGGAGTGATGAAATGGAAATGGTGATGCACCAAGACTCGATAGATCACCTCTACAGGCCTTGAAGAACTCATTACAAATTACATTGGATGAGGAAATATCACAAAATCTCCAAAATGGACAATTTAGTTACATAAGTAATTCACATGGAGTTTTAGGATGAAATACAACACTAAAAGGGATGATAAATGATCCATATGTGGTATCTATATACATATGTGCACACAACATATGACTTAAAAGAGAGAGTCAAGTTATACACAAAGGTGCTAAGGGGTGGATAATAGTGAGAGGGATGAAGGTTATCCATGAGAAAAAATCAACAAACCATATAATACACACATAATTCAAGTTATGCACAAAGGTGCTAGGGGGTGGACAATAGTGAGAAGGATGAAGGTCATCCATGGGAAAAAATAAACAAACCACATAATGCACACATAATGAAACAAAAATGGAGAAAGGGAAACTCATTTCTATTTTAAAATGCAAGGCTCAAGCAGTAAAGGGATCCTAGAGGGAAAATATTTGTAGCATTACTAAGCTAAATAAATGTTGAACTTTTTTCCAATGTCAGACCCAATATTTTATAATAAATGTGAATCTCGTGGGTCATTGATTACAATTAGGAATATAGATAAGAGAATTAAATTAAATATCAGAAATTGAGACACATAATCTCTCTATAAATCAAATAGGGATGGCCAAAGTTAATCAGGGATATTATTACATTCTCAATTTATAGTGATGGCAACCTTGAACTTGAATCTATCAGCTTGACATCTTCTCCAATTCGTTATATGAAAACCAATATTTAATTGTTTAATAACCACAACTTGATTTGAAAGCTTTCATGTGTAGGAATGCAGATTTAGATATCCTATAATTACTACCTTGGAATATTTTAGCCTGATTCTATTGTTTATACTTTTATATTGCTCCTTATAGATTTCCATGCCATGCTTTTCATTAATATGATTCTTTAGTTTTGGATGGCCTAAGTTATGATCATGTCATGGTAGTCTCACTCATAACTTAATGTTATTATCTATATTAATATTAAATCTAGTAGATTCTAGATTAATTAAATTCATTGTGCCAACTATAATGTCCTTTTGAGTCATTCTTCTCATAATCTTATGATCCCTAAGCCATCATACTTTAATTATAAAAATATTTATCATGAAGATCATGATGGAAAAATCAGCCATCAATTTTAGGATTATGCATTGATGATGTGACATCATTCCATTTGTCACTTCCTTTGATCATCTGGGGATTCAAATTCAATGATGACTTTCCCTTCTGTGGTGAAGAAAGATTTCACCACATGGCATCAGGTAAAGATAGAATATGTTTGAAAA
>JARHVA010001096.1:922500-935000 GCA_037957365.1 Torreya grandis | reverse complement strand
GTTATGGGTTCAATCTTTTAGGTCACACTTATTGAACATGAATTTTGATGTGGAGTAATTTCATAGTGAAATTTTAATTTTAAACTATAATCAAACATGTATAAAGAAGAGAAGTGAGTCAAAATGTCACTTAAGAAACATAGGATGATCAACATTTTATGCTTAAAAATCTCATAGAAATTATTTTTCCTAGTATAAAATGGTCTAGAGGTAGTGTTCTTTTTAAATAATATGTTTATTTACTATTCATCAAAATAGATATATAAATTGGACATGTTTTGGTAAGATTTTAGTCATATTGATGTTTTATGTATTGGTAGTATAAGATATAAATTTTATATAAATTATTGAGTTAGTTTTAGTGTACTTTAGATTTTTAAATTTGCAATGAAACATAGTCTCCTTAGATCAATGAATAAATATGTCTATCACCACCCAACTCCTAAAAATTCAAGTTTCATGAGATATAATCTAATGGTTTTATAAAATTATATTGATGAAGATGATATGTACTACTTAAACAATGATAATTTTGTTGAATTTGTTCCAAGTACACAATTGAATAATGAAGAAGCTAACATCAATATAGGTAAAAATAAGTTTGTTGATGGGATCAACCATGACGATCAGTCTATGCCTCACGTAGATTCCCCTTCATACCAAGAGCATGTGGTTACAAAATAATAAGCAACTACCCTTTCTTCACAAAAAGGTAGGGCTTATTAGAGTAGTGAAAATATTATTGTCTTGATTGATGCTAAATATATTAAGAGGGATACACAGTGCAGTGGTGGTGTAATGAAAAAATTGTATAAACTTCTAAAAATGGAAAATTGTGTAATAATATTGTTATAATCATGGTGTGATCCATACAACAAATCAATGCCAAGATAGGTGGGAACATCTTCAGCCTGGTTTCAAAAAGCTCAAAAGTTATGGAAAAAATATCCCCTCAAGGCATGACAGGTACTAGAGTATGACATCCCAACAAAGAATTGAAAAGAAACTCCATGTAAAATTTGTGAAAGAATTTTTTGAGGCAATGGATAACAACTTTGGTCAAGATAGAGACATCAATCTCAAAAATATATATATTGACACCTCTCACAAAAATCATCCACTTTTTGAGGAATTTATTTCTCTCATTAAAAATGAAACATGCAGTGAATTTCAAACACCTAATGTTGCATATGAAAGCTAATAAATAGGGGGGAAAAAATGTTATCTAATGCATCTAACATAAAGATATTGTTGTTGAGAACAATAGGTTGGTGGTATTTACCATGCAAAAAGCTAATGAAGGGCATATGAAATGCTATGAAAAAGATTTTACTATTATTGAAGAACATGTGCAAAAGGAAGAAATTAATGAAGAAAAGATGTTCAAAATTGAAGAACAAAATATAAATGTACAGGTAAGTTTGGTTATAGCGATAAATACCATTGGACAAGCCTTGCTGAAGATGAGTGAGTCCTTTGATACTAACAAATGACTTTTGGAAATTTGTTTTTTCTATATTTTAGAATATGTTATAACAATGATTGAAGCCTATTTGTGTTTTATCTGGATAAAAAATAATTTAAATCATGTTGGTAATATTCCAACATTAAGTGAAGATTGAAATTAATATGTGTCTCATTTGAGGTGATAATAAAGTGCATCCAAGGTTTATTTTTCTATTAAGGAGCAATAATTGTTTGAGAATGCTTAATATGTAGATCTAGTTGAAGGAAAATTAGCTTATTTATCTAGTCTTCTTACTAATACTTTTTTGTGAGTGACTCATTCCCTTGAATACATATTATATGTTTTTATCCCTCACTATCTTGCTGCAAATTGTTTTACAAAAGGATTCTTTGGGATGATATATTTTATTATATATGCATTTATTTTAACATCAAAATAATATTTTTTTAAAGAGTTTAATTTATGGATAATAGGGATGATCTTATAATCTTATTAATGAATGTGGTCATGATTGTAAAAATGAACATCTAAGGGTCTGACTTGTCCATGATTTTAGTAATGTCTCTGCAATGCTTAATTTGTGTCATCTAATGTCTATTATTTTTCCCTAAAAATGATTTAGCCCCTAATTTTCATTCAATTAATTTCTTCCATTTATGGTCTGTCATGGTTTAAAGAGTATTTAAGAAACTATATTTTGTTATAACACTTTGTGTTTAATATTGTGGTTTTGATAGCATTGTGTTATTCATTTCAACAATTTTACATTACCTACAAAGATTCTTGAAAATGCCTGATAGGTCATCATATTTATGGTTGGATATTTCATTTTACTAGATACCATTATTTAAAATTCCAAAAATTTCATTTTACTTTCTTATGACCGAAATGAGCAACATGGAAAACTGCTTAAATATCTAATTCTCAGGAAATTTTAATATATAATCATTATCCTCCATGCAACACATGCCAATTTGTTAAATATTTAATTTATTAGATATCCTCTTTAGAAAATGATCTTGTCTCAGATAGACCATGAACATTCTTCCAACTTTATCTCTCATAGCCTAAAATCTACCTTATTCTTTATTTTTTAATTAATATTTATTTATCTGTTATAAGAAATCTATCATTCATTCAACAAATTATGTTATAGATATGTCAAAATGTGTGCACTATGAAGTAAAATTATAAATTATGTCACTCCTCTAAGAGACACTTATGCGCAACCAAAGTTTAGTTTTATGTTGGATTTATATTCAATCTATATGTAGACAAAGTTTTTCCACAACTTGTATGTCTACTATATTCAAATGTATTTTAATATTTATTGCCTTGTAGGATTCACTCTTGGACATCTTCAATGATTCAAGTGCATGTTGAGTTCATTTATCCAAGGTTTAGAAATAATAATTATTATTTTATGAAGCAAGGATATTGACTTTGTAATGTAACATTTTTTATTTACATCATGGTTGTTTGAATTTTCCATCTTTGGTAAACGAGGTTCCCCACAATCTTTGAAATGTTAAATAATTTTTCAAAACTATTAGTGATATAAGTAAATATTTTTTATAGCTTCCCTAATGGGATTGCCCGACATGTGGACTATATTCAACATTATCTCTATGTTTGAAACAATATTTTTTCCTTGTTTCATAAATGTTGATTCATTGAATATTCAAGCATCCTTATGCCACATTTATAATTTAATCTTGAAAAAATATATATAATGGATTCAATAACATATTTTCACATACAATGGATTCAACTATAATATTAGAAGTTAAACTTATCCTTTCAAGTGCATATATTATCATGCAATTAAAATTGCAAGCTATAAATGATCTTTAAGATTCAATCAATATGCAAAAAATATCAAATAAGTATAAGATATCTTCATGTAGAATATAAACTCCTTCAAATGCTGACATGAAGGAAGATACAGACCAGGAAGTCCTTACAATCATATTTGAGGAGGAAAATATAATCATGGAAACAAATATATTAAATTCTCAGTGGGAAGGGATGATTTATGGTGACTATTACATCAAACCACATTCGTTGCATTGATGGAACCACTACATTTTTCATGTGAGATGTGATGATCAATGTTTTCATGGTATTTTTTGGTTACCATATGTATTGTTTGAATCTTTATGTGAAGATTTGAGCCAAGGTTAAATATTATTCTCATTTGCAAAAATTATAAAGGGTAGAGTGTTTTTAGGGGAGAAGTAGGTGGTCATTTCAATTCTATATCTGTCATCTGAAATGACAATGCTTAACATAAGTGAGCTTTTTGGTTGTCAAAAATATATAGTGGTTAGAATTATACATAAGTTCACTAATTATATGTAAATTTTTTTTCATAATGATTTACAGTAGTCAATAGAATAGTTAAGAATGGAGTGCATAAAAGAAGGATTCTACCAAAAATAAGGTTTTCCAAATTGTTCTGGAGCAATAGATATTACTCACATCCAATTTCAAATTTTAGCTAATGAGTGTTCAACATATTAGTTTGATGGAGATCATAATTACATCATGTCACTACAAGAAATTGTAGAATGTAATATGTGATTCATGGATGTTTTCATTAGATGGGTCAGGTCTATTAATGATACTAGACTATTGCATAATTCCTCATTTTATATATTGTGAGAAGGTAGGGAGAGATTAAATGGTTGTGCAGCTTCTATTGGCTCTACAAACATGAGACACTATATTATTGTTGATGGCAATCTATTGTTACCATAGTTAGTCACACCCTTAACCAAAGCCTCAATAGATAGCCAAAAGTAATTTAACTTTAGGTTGTCATCAACATGTATTGTTTTGGAGTGTGTATTTGGGAGGTTGACAAACATATGGCAAATTTTGCATTCCAAAATTACTCAACCCAATTAATAAATGTTAGCAAAAAAGATTTTAGTATGTTTCATATTACATAATATGTTGGTAACATATGATGAAGATGTTATTAGTACATTTGAAAACACATAGAATGAATGTGAAATATCAAGCAATCAAGATATATTATGCGATCAGAATACAACACTAGCTTGAGTGGAATTAATGGAATATCTTAATGGAAGGAGTGGCATGACCTAACCAAATGAACATGAACAATCAGTAGTCCAATTATATAGCCTATTTGACTTATGAAATGTATTTTTATTTTCTATAAATAATATGTTTTACTTATTGATTAAATATTTGGCATATGAACTATCTTTGTATTTTATAGAAATAATTCCCACCACAAATAACTACTTTAAAGGAAATTAAAATCATCTAACCAAGAATTTTTTTTACAAGACCATGTGTAAACCATTTGTTTCTTCTAAATCATGTGTAATTGTCTTATTAAGACCTAATACATTAGTAACATTAGTGTTGTATGCGTGTATTTTATTTTAAATTAGAGTGTAATTTCTCTATTGGGATTTCATCCTTCTTTGAATTTTCTTTTGTCCTCTGCTTGACCCTAAGATAATTAGTAAAATCCTTTGATGACTAGGACTGTACTTGTTTACATTTTTCTAAATTTAGTCACACAATAAAGGTAGCCTCGGATTTGAATATTTCTAGAGAAAGCTCAAAAACTCTCTGTGCATCATATGTTATGCTAGTTATTTGTATGGGAAAACCTTGAATTTGGGTGCATATATTAAAGGGACTAGACAAAACATAAATACATCTCATATATCTCTTATAAATATGGAACATCATCTCAAATTAATAAGAAACTACAAATTACAGAAAATATACATTACAACCCAAAAATAGTAATATTATAAGTAGAACACCAAGACTAATGAAATCACCATATTAGAAAAGGATGAAAGGCATGATAGCTCAACCTTGAATAAGACATCAATAGGTTAAATCATATAACTACAAAACAAAACCATAAAATAAATGTTCCCTAATAGATTGAGGAATACTAATTTAATTGCACCAAAAATCTCTGCTACTAATATTACATAAGGAAGTCAGAAACCCAAAGAGATTTTAGTTTAGAGATTCATTTTTTTTAGTGCATAAATATGTGTGAGTCTTGTGGGTTTTATGATTAAAAAAATTTAAATCCCGTCTCTTTTTCAAGCATTGGTTTCAAGCTAATCCTTGATGACATATCCATTAGTGAGACCCGAAATGCTAGATTTAAATTTGGTTATGCAAGAGGATCAAAAAGATTCATATATACCCTCAGAGATTTTGAAACAAAAAGGTCACATAAATTTAAAATAGGGTAAGTATTTTAATGATCTATGACTTTATTATTAGCTTTAAAAAACTGCATTATGAAAATATTTCATTACTATATGAAGACATTAAAAGCTCTAGTCACACAGGATAGGCTAAGTATTCTAAGAGAAGAGATAAGTGAAATAGAGAGAGGGAAGAAGGTGGTTGTGCATCCAAATATTCAATATTTTGCTAATGTTGGTTTTCATTTTATTCCCCTTAGGTACTATTATTAGTTATTTATTATACTATTATTTTTCTTAATGATGATGAAGTGAATTCCTATAGCTGTAATTTTTTTAACTTCCATAGGACCATCATACAAAAACTTTCCTATTTTCTCTGTTGAGAAAAAATTACTAATTGCATGAGATCATCTTACAACATAAAACTCCTATTTTTATTATACAACACCTGTGGAAAGATTTAAGTTTTCCCCTCCATGGGACCAGGCCCTAACCCTTTTAGAATCATGACCATTTTCTGATATAACAAGATATTCAGGGTTTTTATTGCCAGGAAGTAGATTAAATTGTACAATATTTCCATTGATCATCTATAATTGAATAGGGATCCAACTCTTTACCTCTTAGATTTATTGGGTATGATTTATCTCTCTTTTTATCCTTATACAAGTTGCAGTATTATCATAATTTTTTTTTTTAGTTTTAGGGAATTTTTTTCAGCTGGGCAACATAAAATGTTCCTATTTTTCTCTGGCTTTGCAATGGGTATATATTCATGCTCTGCTTGATCATAAATGATAATACTTTGAGGAGTGTTTATTAGTGCTTTGTTTGATTTTATAATTATTTATTGGGTGTTTTAGATTTTATAATTTTTTTGAACTCTATAGAATCTTTATCTAGCTACTTTTCATTGTTCTCTAGGATTTGAATTTTTATGTCTAGTAATGTTTATTTTTAATTAATATTATTTTCAGGATATAGAGTGCCAAATAGAGATAAATAGTAGAAGGAGATGATAAATAACAAAATGAAGCTTACTTGACAAAGACAAATACACGTTTTCTCCCCTCAAAGGTAAGTGATTCCCTATATTCTTTTTCCTATGAAATAGCCTGTGATAATTCATTAGGAATTTTAAACTTGTGTATATGCAATAATTGTTTGCATTAGGATATTTTTAGAATTTTAAAGTTTGAATAATGAGATTAATGGCAATTTTTTTAACGATGGCCATTTCAGCCATATGATAAAAATCTTAGATTAAGGCATGAGTTTTGTATTGCTAGAAATTTGGGTCCATGTTTTATTGCACATTGAGCATTTGAGTCAATTGGTAAAGACACAATCAACTTATAATTTCCTGACATGTAGGTAGTTCAATCACCTATAAATCAATTCTTTGTTTTATGATTTTTCCCCCTATTTTCTATCTAAATTTTATGTAATAACCCCGGTAGGTTAGACATAGAATCATGTGATTTTTTTAAAGTTAAACACACACACACACACACACAAAAAAAAAAGAATCTATAAATACCATAAGAAATACTCAACATGTGATAATAACAAACAACATATTACATCACATATCACTGATCTCTAATATCATGAGAGCACATCATAATGCATGTATAGAAAGTAACTATATTAACTCAACCACAACTGATAAAAGTCTACAACCACAACTGCTAATCTATAACTATAAATAATTACAAATCTCATGATAATAATCAATAATAAGTACAATACAATACAATGAACATATAGGATACATATCTCCCTTGGAGTATAGTTCGCAAACTCAAGCATCTATGGCAATCTTAAGTGTCATCTCAATAAGTAGTACTATTGTGGGGAGGGAGAGCATCATCAAGAAATTTTCCACACCAACCATGGACCAACAAACCCTCACACTATTCTCATCAAGAAATGTCCCTTCCTTCATGGATAAATAGATATTGATGGCATGGGAATCTAGAGAGATAATCAAGTACCCATGTGCTATATGATTTCTAAACTAAACATGCAGTGTATCATAGAAAACCAATCTATTACAAGATATCATACAAATATGTAAATCATACTAATGAAATGATAATGTCTCACTAAACATACTTTGAAAAAAAGTTTAAAAATAAATAAATAATAATGATTTATAGATCAATCAAATTCATACACACCACTTATCGGACTACCTTCATCTATCATTATGATACTAACAAGCTAGTGAAGCCCATCTCACTCCTTACTTAGTTTCAACAATGCAGATTGGTCAAACACAATTTAACCAGAAGATTCATTTAGTTTACATCTTACTAGCAAACACATCATATAACATGATAAACATAGGAGTAACCAAATCATACATTTATTCTGTCAAACGTATGAATAAATATTACATTATTTTTATCCCATACTAGAAATAATAACTAAATTTTATACCACCTAGGTAAATCTATATTTAAATGTAGATTTTCACTACCACAATTAGTTTACAAACATATTACACCCTATTAAACCCATATTACAATAGTCTATTATTCTAAGACATAATTAATAGATTCCACAATCAATCATAATAAAATAGTCATAACTACACATAAACACAACTTATATTCAAGCAACTAGATATGACAAAGAAAATCATAGTTCCATGAAACACAATAATATACCATCATAATATTCATTAAAATCTTAAGGTTGTATATTTTAAGGTTGTATGCACACATATGTAAAGTCCTACTAACTATCATAAAACATACTATTCATAGTAATAACCAACACATATACATTTAAACATTCAAATGTAGGTGTGAGTCTAAATATATAAATTATAGTATGTACCATCCATGTTTAACATATATTTACACTATAATACTCTATGATATCCTATAATATCATAGTTCATAAATACATAAATATATATAACTAAACTTACATTTTTAAGAATAAAATGACTCACATACATAATAAAAATCAAGTACATGAAGGACTATACCACCCGAGTATACCCTATGTTTAAACTACTTACCAGGATTCAAGATACATAAATTTATATGTAAGCACCATGATTCACCAATATATGTTAGATATAACCAAACACTATCATAATCATGTAATGTACACAAGTACTCAATATTGTATACATATAACTAACAACTAATCAAACATTTGCAGAGAAATAGAGAACTCATAAACCTATTATAACACTCATATAAACATCTCATTTTGATTTCTAAAATACTACTTTAATATGGTTATAGTGTCGATCCTCTTGGTATCTAACGACTATATAAATCATACTCCTAGATATAATCTTAGTCATATGACCCAACACAGCCAATTCCATTACATAATTACATAATGGATAATCCAAACTAACAAAACTTAACACTTCAGATAATCTAAACTAGCATTTGATATACATTTTAGGGGTTTCAATGCATGTATTCACTAAATTACTTATATGTTATTCTTTAACATAGTTCATATTCCATCTGTGGAATTATAACTGCAATAATACACCCTTTTGTTCATATTTGCACTATTAGGTACATTAACACCAATGTTTTTACATTAAGTATATCATAACTTGTTTTAATGTTACATGAACATTCCATGTTTTAGTTCACAATATACATATATATATATATATATACATATATATATATATATATATATATATACATATATATATATATATATATATATATATATATATATACATATATATATATATATACATATATATATATATATATATATATACATATATATACATATATATATATATATATATATATATATACATATCTATACATATATATATATACATATCTATATACATACATATATATATATATATATATATATATATATATTCATATATATATATATATATATATATATATATATATATATATATATATATATATATATATATATATATACATATATATATAAGTAACCCGTACCTATCATATTGAGGGCTTTTTTAGATTTACTAGTATTCCCCTGTCTCATTATACCACTAAGGATAAATTGACCAAATATAACACCTAAAGTTGTTGGTATTTACAAGGAGGTTTTCATGATATTATTCAACCATTTAATATCAAAAAATGTTGACCATGTTTAAATGTCTCAAAATCATTCTTAGTCAATTTTTGAATTTCTATATAAGTCTAAGCATACCAGGTTCAAATTTCACTAACTTAAACCCATATAACAAAAGCTATATACTTTTAATACTATATATGGATTGGAATATATTTTGGTTTATATGAAAATGAGTCCTAATGTAAATATCCATATTTCTTAATTTTCAAAAATATTCTTCTTGATCTCAAGACACTATAGATTTAAAAATCCCTTTTTCTTTTAAAGAGAGTAATAAATACACCAATAAGATGTTGACTCAACCTTAAGAACTTACAATAACTAATAAATGTATAGGTCAAAAATAAATAGGTTGGATATGTAAAATCATGTAAAAATAGGCTTGGTCATGTATAAACCTGTATAAATAGGTTTGGCTACTTTCAAACCCATCTAACATGAAATAGGCAAACTTTGACAGGCACAAAAACATTCGAAATGTTCCATATGAGATGAAATAGAAGAATAAAACTACTAAAAAGGAATTTTGACCAAATATTCATCCATATTTTCTAACTCTAGGTGATTTGGGATCTCTATTAAATTCATTTTATTATTTAATCATATAAAAATATCCCTTGAGAAAATAGTCTATTCATTAAGCATTATATTGAGTTCTTGTATTGTAAGATGACAATAGAGTTGAGCACAACAGTCACACATTTTGTTAAACATGTAACCCATAGCAAAAGTGATACAAAAATCCCATGCCATCCCATGAGCATATTCAAAGTGCTAGAGAAGGCCCACATTGAACCTGAAGGCTCAAATTTAGCATTTGAGTCATATAAATTTAGCTATAACGAGTCAAGTAAATTCTTATGCTAATTTTCCTTTTCACGTGGGTTTAAAACATTTAATTTATTACTTAATTTATTATTAAACACTTCATTATATTTGTTTTAGTATAGAGTTAATCATCAATTTATTGTCACTTAATGGACTGGAATTTGATAGGCTAAAACTTTGTTAATAGTGCAATATCTTCACTACAAGTATGGTACACTCAAAATAAGAGTTTATGCCAAAGTATCTAGATAGACATTTCATGTAATCAAAATAATTATAAAGGTGAGTATACCAGATCTTTCATAGAAGGAAAATACATGTAGTTTATATAGATTTAAATAGAAAATCTGAATTAATACAAGAAAATATGGGAAAGTGTAGACTCTATTATAGAGATGATTATAGAAATAAAAATCCAAAATAATTATAGAGATGAAAATATGTGTAGATTATATTTTTTTTTAATCACCTTCCTTATTATTTCATCTATGAATATGATTTGGATCTTGATGATCAACAAAATCCTTACCTCTCAGTCCATACCATTTCATATCTCTATAATTAAATAATGCATGATTTACTACATAAAGAGTTTAATCCATTAAAAATACAATATTCTAGAAGTTGCAATGACTCAAAAATATTTTATTCATCTAAAAACCCCAATATATGAAGTTTCAAGTGTCAATTATCTTAAACAGAGTCATAATATCAATTATTTAATGCCTCAATAAATGAAGTTCATACCATCTCATACCTCTTAGTCCATATCAGGGTTCATGTTTTGAATTTAAGCCTTTAATAAACTTAATTATTAGTGAAATGATTGAGTAAGGATTAAATATACTAAATATTTCAAGATAGATTGTGATTATGACATCCATAAAACTACCAAATATTTAAAAAAATCCAAAACCAAAATATCGAAATAGTACCCAATTTTGAGACTTTACAAACCGAAGGATGCACTAAAATGAGACGCTATTATCATCTATAATTTAACATAATCATACACATAATTGATCATATGTTATAAAATTTTCCATGATAATATATTAAAACTCAAAACATTACTTACCTGACAGATCAAAAACTTCCTTCGGTTCACCTCTCCTAATTGACTCACCACTTTTGTGCTATATTTTTTTTATTTCCAATTTTCTCTCTTAATTAATTAAGATGCCTACTTATCTCATTATTTATATTGAAATAAATAGGATTAATTAATCTTAACACATTTTTCCTTTTTTATGGTTTTAGAATTCTTTTCCTTATATGTTATTTTCTAATTAAATTTTAAGATTTTCTCTTTTTACTTTTATCTATTTTCTTATTATTTAATCAATATTTTTATTTATTATTTTTTATTAAATTATATTCCTCTATGTGTGTGTGTGTTTATTTTTGTAATAATGATATCTTAATAATTATAATGACTCACCCAAAATTAAACCAATAATATCATAAATCAATTTATAAATTTATTTTAATTATGCAAATCACATAAAATAAGTTTCATAAGACCATTAATTATGTGACCAAACCATGAAAATATACTATTTAATGTAAGTAAAAATAAATATAGTAGGTTACTTATTTCATTATGCATTTTTAATGTGTGTTAACTACTATGGTGTGTGTAGGGTTCTCACAATTTTTTTTCCATCTTCCAACATCCCCATGTACATTAACATATCTAATGATGCTCTCCCTCTACCACACTCTTAGAGATGATTCCTCTTGTCTCAACCTCACAACATGCAAGTAGTTAGATCATATCAATATGATAAACATATAGCATAAAATATATCTAAAACAATGTATTAATATGCTTAAAATTTAAATGCATACACCATAATTAA
>JARHVA010001096.1:895000-917500 GCA_037957365.1 Torreya grandis | reverse complement strand
ATTAAAACTATCATACATATCTTAGATAAATCTATGTAAAATACATTGATAGATATCATTCTCGAGGTACTCATAATTCAATACGATATAGGTGCATGGGGAGGAGGATGTACACATTTCCTTATTCCAGTTCTTCCTCTACACGGAGGCCTATGATATGATGCACTACTTCAAAACTTCTCAAATTGTAAATAAATTGGCTGGGATAATCCAGCATTACTTCTGCAACCTTCTTAACTATAATTCTTTCAAGGCTGCCATCAAATCTAATGAGTTTGAGTGTTTTGGAGGAACAAGCACATGAGCACAAATGATTTTCCATTAACAAAGAGGGTATAGAATTATAAATACTAATAGAATAGTCTAAGTTATATGTAGAGGAGATAGATGAATTGTGGTTTGAAGGAAAAGGGTATTGGTATAAATAGATTTAGTGAAAGGGAAGAGAGTTGCCAAGAATGCATTCATGTGAGTGACTGTACTAATCACCACCACATATTTTACTTGAAAATTTATAATAGTTTTATGCCCATGATTTCCAGGATTGGTGGTTATTGTGGAGGACAACTTGGTAATGAATCTTTTAATCCACCATGCCACATTTTATATCCACTAGCCTAGCATTTGTAATGGATTGATGTATATCCACACTTCGGTTGACCTGGGTTCATTAAACACCCTCCAAAATGTTCATCCTTGAGGATTACCTTGTTAACTTTATGTTCTTTCTTTTTTAGCATCATCAACATATTAATGAGATGTGGGTGAGTTGGTTAAGTTATTTGGTTGTTTCAAGTGCCATTCAAGTTTAAGGGTATTCTCAAGATCGATGGTGGCCATTTTTAATGATTATTGGTTTGTATCTAGGGATTTATGATATTACATGTAGATTTGGTCCCCCAATTATATCCCACACTGATTCACACTCCAGTAAAAAAATGTTAAAAAAAGGAAAAAAAAAATAATGAACTCATATTTAAATTATATGTAAAGTACAATTAATCATAGTAAAAAGTGAATGAAGATTCATAATTTAGGGTCACATCGATATAAGCCAAGATATTACATCACCATAATACATTTTCATGAGCAATGGTTATTGTGAACAACAAATTTCGCATAAATATTTTTAATGCATTATGCTATGTTTTTCATCTACCAATGTAGCATTTGCGATGGATTGGTGTGATTTCATGCCTCGATTGTCTAGGAATAATTCAATACACCTTCAAATTATTTTTTCATTAAATATTACCCTTTATGTTTATGTTCTTTCATATTTTTAATCAAGATTGAAAATATTATTTCTTAAGAACTAGACATATATTTGTTATTGTTATCTTGGTTTAATCATATTAAAAATCTTATAAAGTGAAACTAATCATACAAAAAATGATTACAAGATTCACACTCCAAGAATTACATCGGTAGAAACTGAGAGATGACGTTAGCTAAATGCAATTAAAAAAAATTGACCCAAAAATTGATAAGGCCAAAGAGCTTTAAAGTATAGGCATAAAACACAATCCACATTAGGTTATTTGAGAAACAATCAAGAATGCATAAGGAAGAGGTGGGGGATCAATATGTTTTTCAACCCAAACTCCTCAGTGCATAAATGTTTATGGGTCTACAACATCAGTTACAAAACTGCACCCATCATCATCCTTGTCTTCAACATTTTCTAGCCTAGTAGGAGAAATAACACTTGCCAATTGCAAAAAATTCCCTTATAGTGATGCAGACCATCCAGAGTGGCCAACACCACCCACTCCACCATCCCATATAATAGTACTACCATCTCTATGGCCACAATCTTGAGGACCTGGAGATGGGAAACATATCCCAAAAGAACCAATTCTATGTCAACTACATAGCTAGTTTTTCCCTTAGGACCCATGTGTATGATCTAGTGAAGATGAATAATGATGGGAGGAGCCTATAGGGACTCTGCTAATTATACAAGAGGTGTTACTTAAATGATCAATCGAGTTTTAGATATGGGTAAGCTTCATACACACTTTTTAAATTTGAACTTGAACATGTAGCATAACATTAGATAGCACATTAATCATGTTAGTATTGAAAAATATATACCCTATCATAGCTTAGTTAAAGAAAGTGCCATTTCTAGTTTTCCATATTCAAAAGAGAATTCTATCTCATAAAATATTCTAAATTTCAATTTTTTTGTAGTAACTAGGGTAGAGTCATCTAAAAACACAATCTTCTATGTAAACATCTTAGGATGGAAAGGTTGGAAGAGGGTGTGAATTCATTTACAAATAGATTGAGCAAGCTTAGAAAACTATAAAATATGTTTTAATGATTCTATATTTTTTCACACAAAGTAAATTGAGTGAGCCATACCAATGTGTATTAATCAAGAGATAATAGGGAGGCCACAATGGAAAATACACCTCACTGTGCATTCAACTGAGGTGGTCCCTTTAACAAGCATTCTCTGTTCTGCATGAGTATGTCCCAGACAACAAGCTATTATTTGTAAAACCTCTTCAAAAGCATCTAGTTTACCATCAATAAGGTATTTTTTTAAAATATAGAATTTTTAAGTAATAAAATATTGTGTGGCCTTTGTTGTTGCAAATTTTTTAAATAACTTGAAGAGTTAAGGTATAAGAAAGTAAAGATAATGTATGCATCAACATTATTCTTATCCGATGACCAAATTATCAAAGGGCCAAATTTTTATACATGGAAGATGAAGATGTGCATGAATATTAAATTTGAAGAATTATAAGGTATCATCATTAGTACAGTGACCCATCCTAATGGAGTTGATGAGCAAATTAAATATGCCAAGTCTAATGCCAGAGACCTGACATTGATCACATTCAATATCACTAATGAGATTTAACTTCATATTCCAAATATATCAACATCAAAGGAGACTTGTGAGATTATATCCACTAACTACAAGGTGAAGAACCAAACAAAGATCTTCCATCTCTAGTCAAAGATTCATACTCTTGGTATAAAAGATGGTGATAAATTTGAGGAGTTCTTATGGGAGGTGGAAGAACTTTGAGCAAAACTAGTTTCATTTGAATAAATGATAGAGGACAACCTATTGGTTTTGATAACATTGAGATCCTTCCCTTCTCAATTTTGTATATTCATCATGACATTGAACATTATAAAACAAGCAATGTCTTTTGAAGAATTGGTAAATTCGCTCCAACAAGAAGAAGCCAATGCAAGATGATTTTGAGTACAAAGCACTATTTCCAAGAAATGTGGTCCAAAGTTCTCAAAATATCCACTAAAATAGTCACACCAACAACAATAAAAATATGAAAAGGTAAAATGATGGTGTTATATTTGTTGCACCAATATGCATGACACTAATCACTACTGGTATAATACCATGACTCAAAACACATCCAGTCAAGAGGGCACATCCAGTGGAGATGATTCACATAAATCATGAAGACTTCCTTGGTAATATAATCAATAATGACATGTAGTGACACAATAGTAACCAAACAAAGATGATGTATCTAAAGATAAGGTACCAGTAAAAGTAGATTGTATCACATATAAGAATGTAGTTCTTGTCTCTCAAACCTCATCACTAATGAGTAATGTTTGGTTGATTGACTTAGTAGCCATAAAAAATATTATAAGATGCAAAGATCTCTTTGATTCATTAAATAATCAACCCATTTGAGACTAGGTTTAGATCATAGATGATAATGATCATGTTACATAAGGAATTGGAACTACCATCATTCCTCTCAGGATGATAAGTTGTACTCTTGCAAAGGTTTTGTATGTCCACATATTGAAAATGAATATCTTGTCTATAAGTCAAATCTTGAATCATAATGTTAAGGTGGAGCTCCTAATCAAGAATGGCACCAAATCCTACCTCATCTCATGAGAAGGTAAGGCAGCTGATAGATATTGTTTAAAGGATCATTTATTTTCCCTAGATGCAGTTGCTCTATCTACCTCAATGACATAATCTACTACTCTTTAGCATTATTGATATGGGCACCTTTATGATGGTTACTTGTACCAACTCAGCTCTAAGGCCATGGTACATGGACTTCCTCAGCTTTCCCATTCTTTGAATATATGCCATGGATGCCTTACAAGAAAAAACATAAGGTTCCATTCAAGTTGAGTTCTTCCCATGCCAATGATCACCTCAATGTGGTGTGTACTAATCTACGTAGACCCCTACCTGCTTTCTTTCAAGAATTTAATTACTTCCAATTATTCGTTGATGATTTCTCTAAAAATACATGGGTTTTCTTTGTTAAGAAGAAGAGTGAATCCTTTACTCATTTTAAGGTCTTCTAGTAACTTGTTGTGACCCAGTAATGGAGGCCTCATCATCTCCTCTACTCAGATCAAGGGGGAATTCACATTAAAGGAGTTCTTATCATTATTAAAGCAACATGACATCAAAGAACACCTAATTTCTCCTTGTACTCCCTAATATAATGAAATTCTAGAGTGACACAATCATTCAGTCATGGAGATGGCTTGTTGCATGCTTTCCAATATGAATTTAGAGGCATGATTCTAGTTAGAAGCAATTTAGATAGTTTTATATCTTCTCAATAGGGTACCTATGAATATATTTAAATATAAGACACTAGAAGAGGTATGGAATGGTCATAATATTTTGACTTCCCATCTAAGTGTATTTGGTTAGACATCATATATTCATGTCTCATCTAAAAACATGAAGAAGATTAAACTTAAGACACTCCAATGCATTTTATTAGGGTACATTACTACCTCAAAAGCATATCATCTCATAGATCTTGACACATGGAATATTTATGAAAGTCAAGACATAGTTTTTGATTAGTCATCATTCAAATCATCACCACAGGAGTCAAGACATACCACCTCTCATAGACTATTCTCATAGTTAGATGATAAGCAGGAACAATCTTGTCATAAATAAGATGAGCTATAAGGATAATTATTTGTTGATCTTAAAAATTTGGTAGATAATTATTCATCAAATCAGTAGTAACATCGATGTCCAAATGGGTGAAAAGCACCATTAAGGATTCACACTTGAACTCTATTACAAATACTTCATCAAGAGTTCAAACAAGAAGACATGTGAGAAATGAAGTTAATATTGCATTGATGATTTCAATAGTTGACAACACCAAACTAGAGACAGTTTGAGAGGTTTTATGTAAACCTCAATGGAAGAAGGCCATGTATGTTGAATATGAAGTCCTCATCAGAAATGGGATGAAACAACTTGTTGATCTGCCTATAGGAAATAAATCCATTAGTTTCAAGTGGATTTTTAAGACAAAATATAAGGTAGATGGATCCATCAACAAATATAAAACACAACTTATTATAAATGGGTATGCTCATCATGAAGGAATTTATTATGAGGAGACCTTTGCACCCACTACTGAGATCAAGACCATTATAATTATTTTCACACTCATAACATAAAAGGTATGTAACCTTCAATAAATGGATGTCAAAAGTGCATTATTGAATAGTGATCTCAAAGAAAAAATGTATATGACCTAGCTAAAAGTCTTAATTGATTAACAACATACAAAAAATATATGTCATCTAATTATGCCACTTTTTAGACTTACGAAAGCACCAAGGGCATGGTAAACTAAGATATATGATAATCTATTGTCATATGGATTCATTCATATACCCTTAGATTCAAATTTATATATCAAGAAGGTAGGTACATATATTGTCATTCTTATTTTGTATGTGGATGATCTTGTGTTCACAGGAAGTTCAAATGATCGCAATGAAGAAGTAAATAATGACTTGAATAAATCCTTCGACATGAAAAACTTGGGGCTACTTCATTACTATCTTGGCTTGGATATATGGTAAAAGAAGAATCACATTTTTGTCTCACAAATGAAATATGCCAAGATGCTACTTGAGAAATACAGCTTGATAAAGTGTAAACAATTTTCAACTCTAATGGAAAAAGGTTTTCAACTATAATAATTTAAATATTTGCCTTAGGTAGATGAAACTCACTACAATCAACTTGTTGGGAGTCTCATTTACATAACATATACTAGATCGGAGATATCCTTTGTTGTTATCTATCTTTTGAGATTCATGCAAGAGCCAAATAAGTTTTATTGGGTTTCAACAAATCATGTTTTGAGATATGTCTAAGGTACAATATATTATGGTCTGGAATACAAGAACTCACATTTAATCTTACAGGGTTATATAGACTTAGAATATGTTGGATCTACTGATGATAGGAAATCAACTACAAGATTTATGTTTCATATTGGATCTCGATAAAATTCATGGGTAAGTAAGAAGCAATATATAGTTTATCTCTCATCCACAAAGGTAAAAGATCATGTCTCATGAGGATCTATGTAAAAATTAATTTGGTTACATCGCATTCTATCTAACATAGATATTTTTGAAGATTAGTGACCAATCCATTTATGTGATAACTAGGGTATGTTGAAGTTTGTCAAGAATCTAGTGTGTCATGAATGAACCAAACACATTGAGGTCTAGTTCCATTACATTTGAGAACAAATCTTAAACCACCACATTCAACTCTAGTACTACCCAATAGATTTACAGATAACAAATATACTGACCAAGTCACTTGGCAAGGTGAAATTTCATCTATTTCAGGGGTACATTTATAAAAAAAATGTAATAAAAGGGGAATATTATCATATTTTTAATTATTACATTATTTATTTAACTAATATATTTTATCTTAATTATTATAGTTGGTCTTATGATTAGGTAGTTACCAGAACGCTACATTTATTCCAACTGATTATATAGTGTATATATGGTCCTGTTATGTCAATGAATAAACATCAAAATATTTTAAGAGATTCATAAGCATTATTTACAACAAGTCATATGGAATCAAATTTTACTCACATATAAGTGTATTCCCTCCTTTCTCTTATATATTTTTTTCAATTTTCAATTTCATCTTTTATTTTTCACACATGGACACTTGACTACGACATATTTGTTACATGTTTCTCTTGGGGAATGCACTTGTGGATCCATATCTTAAATTATTTTTTTCACACACTAAGGTATATAATCAAAATGCTTAATTTGTAGATACTAAATTTTAGTATTAAATAGTTAAAAATGCCACTTTTTGAACTAATTAACCATACTATACTTGTGAACAAATACATGCCTCTTATTAGCCATTCTCTCACATCCACATGCTTGATATGAGAATGAACATACTACTTCCCTATTAGTCACCTACTGAAGCCTCTCACTTTGTGTGAAATCAATTATATATCTTGACTAAGTCATATTTAGATGATCATATCTACATTACTATCTACTCAACACTAATTTCAAGCTTAGATAATGTTGTCGATGAAATTGACCTCAGGGTGACATTACTAACCATCGCCTAAAAATGGATATATTTTTATAATTCAAATCATTATAATGGGTTGATCCATTCTCCTATCATGTTGGGGGCATGATAAATTACCAAATTAAACTCACATAAATACAAATAAAACTCATACTTATTATCCACTTTCATCTTATCTATCACGCATCCATACACTAATATAAATTAATATAATTTTTCATATTATTTCCTTATTGAAAATTAGTCACTAGGACTATTCATCATCTAATTTTAAATCAGAATAATCCAAGTCAAGATGATATATTTTTCAATTTTTAAAACCCATATTTTATGTGCATTAATGTAAAACAAGAGAACAATTGAACATTCAAATTAAAGGGAAGGATTATGTGTGGCTTAACTTACTGCTTTTGAGTATTTTATACATATGAAATGATCAATCATAAATAATGGTGATTGGGGTAATCTCATCCCATTACACTTCCATGTTTTCTATATTTTTAGCCTTCACAAGAATGTGTAGTGTTTTGAGGAAAATGAGGTTGATTTAGGGATATGTGCATATACTCAGGCATAAGGATCACATATAGATAGGTATTATAAGTAATTTAAATTAATTTTACCATTATAGAGAGATAGAGTAAATAATTCTAGTGACGTTCGCTTCAATTGGCAACATCTATGGTTTTGCCCTATGCTGATTTTAGTGATCATCTGTAAATAGACATCCATTTCTAGATCATAGTGAATTTCATGTCTATTTTTGTCCCCTTTCAACAACTATACTTTAGTTAAATGTAGTGAAAAAATGATAAAATATAAGTTCCTTGATATATTTAATGATACCTATATTTGGCACATGTAACTTTTCAAATCAATATCAATATTTTACACTCAGATTCATGATTAATTCTTATATTGAATTACACTAAATTTTATATCTTTATTAGGTTTTTACAATCCATATTAGGGTAAATTAGAACCTAATACCCTACCTACACACATATCCAAATCTATGATATAGATTTTAAATGACAAAATCCAACATTAGGCATGATAAAAATTATGACTTTTATCTAGATATTTCATGAATATATGTCCATAACATCAATCACACTCTCACCATAATAAATATATAATCCTTTAAATATTTATATCTTTATTAATTTATAAGCATGTATTTATATGTTTCTCTATACCGAAACCATACATGTATATCTTTATGTATGTACATTTTATTTCATTCATCCATAATTGAAAACAAAATAGGGTCACAAATAAGGCCCATTTCTATATACATTAAAAATAATTATTTATCAATTATTTTTTTGTGTATTTAAGAAGACACATGGTCTGATCTACATTATTTATCAGTTTTAGTGTCTATTTACTTATAAAATTGTTAAAATATAATTATATTTACTATAAATTATTATGAATTTAGGTCAAAAATTAGGCATAATTTTATATATATTAAAAACTATTTTTTGATCATTTTTGAGTTAGGGGGTGCACAATAGACTATATATTAAGTTTAAAAAAAATACGTCTTCAAATTTCATATACTTGACCTACTTAGACTAAAACTTTTTGAATAAAGAAGTAATTTACAAAATACACTTTAAATGTTACAATTCTTGTTCTTATAACATATTCAAATTTTGAATGTAAGAATATCTAATAATCCATCAACATTTAGGTTTATTATCTTGTAGTAAATGGATGTCCACATAAGATTCCATTATAGCTCTCCATTTCCATACACTTATGAATCATTCACATCACAACCATCCTTTTTGTTAGGATAAAACATGAAGTACACATATGCAAGGACACAATCTATGACCAAATAGGACCTAGTATTAAAAGAATGAAGAGGAAAAAAACCCTAAAAATCAAAGTATAAAAAAGGAAAGAAAATAAACCCCATATTTAAGGAGGGTATAAAATCATAGGTTGGATGTGAGAGTCTAGGATTTACAATTAAAAACTAATTATATGTGATTTAGGGTTAACTACATTATAAAATAAGCTAAAATAAATGCATAAGGGATATTTATAGACATATTGTGATATACAACACTCAAATTTGACCTAATGCTAAAATACAAACTAGTTGTTTAATTTGACCAATAATATTACAAGGCAAATTAAGGAGACATAAATAAAATTGAAATGAACACCCCTGATGACTAGAACTAGATTTTGAGACTATAAACTAGTTTATGGTAATAGAACAATAATGATTTTGATTTTGAATAAAATTTGACAAAGGCATTAGAATCAACAGTTCACCAATAGAGTCTATACCATAATTATAAAACCATTAATAGTTTATTTGTACTATTTATTTTTCCATGTACATATTTTCAATCCCTATAACTTTATAGTCATCTTCAGAGATAGTTGATGATTAAAATCATTTGGATATTTATCAGTGATGTCATAGAGGTGTCCAGGTGAGTGGGTGAAGTGTCTTGATAATCTAAGTGTCAATGACAAAGTGTGCATTGTGCTTGTTCTAGTATCCTTGAAGCAAGCTTGGTTGTTGTTCAGTTTTGGCATGGTTAGGGATGTTTAGGGATGTGTATGGTGATTTGAGGCTATGTTGTAGGTCCTATAAGAGGTATTATATGTTTTAATGCTTATGTACATGAGGGAATTTCATCTAGTATTTCATAGTTTTCATCTAGACATTTTGGGTCCATGACAAAAAAATATGAGTAGGTAGTTTGCTAACATCACCATTGCCACATATGGATGAGCCAGGGGGAGTTGGTTATATGAGTATGATTAAATTAGTCCCAAGTTATTATGATCTAAATTTTAGGTCATGCAAGTTAGTGTAGATAAAGATATGTGTGTTCAAAGTTAGCTTTCCAAGTAGAATGTAGAGGTTCCCATACTCAACTAGACCATCACTACATGTCATGCAGATATGTATGAACTAGTATGTTTGTGAATTTAATTCAGGTATAAATAAAGTTAATAATGGTCAAAAGTTTAAATTAATATGTTTTTTATAGTGCCAAGAATCTACCTTGAAAGTTTAGAGACTTGAAGTGTTGTCTAGCTCAAGTTATAAAGCTTCAAAGTTGCTCTAGTAGACTGTGATGGGTCAGAGACCATCAAGTTTAACCATGTCAAAGACAGAGGTCATTTATATAGAAGATCAATAGTGAGTGCTTAATCATGCATATTGAGATCAAGGATGCGTATGAAATCAACATGTCAAAGGTTATACACACATGTGACAAGTGTCACAGGCTCACTAGTCTGACAAAAGATCAATGGCGAGTGATGGTTCATACTAACAAAGATCAATGTTGTGGGACAAGTTAAAGAGTCATCATTTCATGTGAGACTGCCAATTAGCACAAGTGTAAGGTAATTTCAATAAATTTCATAGAAGGCATGCAAAGGTGCCAAGTGTCATAATCTCAGGAGTTCTCAGAAAGATCTAATGCTGAGCATTGCAAGGTAAGGCCCAGGCTTATCCATAGATATTGGCAATGCACATTTGGTCAATATTGAAAGGGTGCATGAGATGAGGTCAACATGTTTGATGTTTAATAATTTAGCTAAGTTAATGTTTGAGATACTTTCGAAGAAGTTCGATGGTGTGTATTTGAACTAATATGTGAGGACACAAGATGTTGACATAGTGTTCAAAGTTTAACAATTGTTCAATTACCATTGAAATTCAAATATTTGAATTTTTGAGGGAAGATCCATCTATATTTTTTATTCCATAACTTTCAATAAATGTAAAATTTGACCATGGTGTAAGAATCAAAGTTTTAGAGGACTTCAAGATGGATCCTAAAGTACATATTTGGTCTGATTATTTATATAGTTAGATTTATTGAGCTTCAAAGTTTACTATGTTTGTTCATGCTCCAGAAGTAACTCAAGAAGGGTAATTGAGTTTTTCTTGATGGTATTTTGATGTTTTGAGATGAAATAACTATTGAAGACTGTTATATACTTCATGAGGACCATCTATGTGGATTATGAAGGTTTGATCAATCATATTCAGTATGATCATAGGCTTATAAGGTGACGTGTGTTCATTCATGGTAGATGTGTACACAAAATGTTGTTTAAGTGTATTAAGATTTATAAGAAGGGTGTTTTGATGGTTTTTATCACTTAAAAAGGAACTATAGAATGTGTGGCATGGGTTCATGTATTGTTAAAGTGTTATTGTGTTCTAATTTTGCTTAGAGAAGTGTCAAAGAGGTGAATGGGTCTCCATAGGACCTAAAAGGACACATAAACCTATTTGAAAAATGGTATTACTTAAAGGTGACACATGAAGATGAATTAAGGGTGAAGGCATGTGTTGTGGACAAAAAATAAGGTTGTGTTCATATTAATCATGAAGACTCTATAAAAGGTGAAACAAAATATGATGGTTTCTAGGCTTGTTGATATAGATGTGAGAGACTTGTGAGAAGAGGTTTGTGTGAGAGATGTAGAGAGAGTCTGCCCAATGGATGGGTTGTATAGTAGAGTAGGTTGATGATTGTGTATATGACCTATAGGTCATATTTTTATGACAAGGATAGTGCTCTTGTAGGTTTGAAGATTGAGGATGAGTGAAGAGATCTAGAGTGACTCAAAAGGTGGTTTTAGATGTGTGTGGTTGTGTGAAGAAGTGAAGGTGGATGATCTAAATTTTAACTCCATAAAATTAGAAGGAAATTAGTGATCAATAGATGTTAATTTCATAATTATTGATAAGGTGATCAACATATAGGTCAAAAGGACTTGACCATCCTAGGAGGAGTTGTTCCTTGTGAAACTGGTGTTTCACTAAATTTGGTCAGAAGGACTTGACCAAAAGGTGGTAAAAAATACTTGATCATATTATTGGTAGGTGATCCTTATGTAATAGGTTTTTCACTAATTTTTTGTAGAAGGACTTGACCACTCTCATGTTTATGATCATCTTATAGGACAAGTAGTCCATGTGTTTATAGGCCTGAGAGTGGGTTTTATTCCCTAAAAGGGTTTCCCACACAGATCTTGTGTTGTGTGTATGATCTTGCATTATATATTATTCATTGTTATTAATGAATTGTATATTATATGCATGCTTTTTGAAATTACATAAGGGTTTGAAAGGATTGGAACTAAAGTTGAAATATCTTGCCTCACTGATTGACCCCCCCTCTCAATGATTATACCTCTAATAGAATCATGGCTTCATTACATAAAATTCATTAGTAGAATTTTCATATTTGATTCCATTTTGAATTTTATATGATTTTGTAAAATCTCAAGAGGAATACAAACATATAAGTTCTTTAGCCTAATAAACCTTTTACCGAGTTAGAACTACATATCCCACATGGTTTGAATAATGGCCATTGCAGTTCTTGTATTTTGTGAGTGAATTAACACCATAGATGAGATATAAGACTTCATATTATCTCCCCATATAATCTAATGCAACTATATGAATATTCAATTTTATCTTTCTCTATGAAAAAATATGTAGCTAATTAAAACCATTGAAATCACTTTAAAAACTTGATCATTAGAAATATAGATTTTTTAATGTGTGTTAGACATATTTCTCAATTGATATTTGTTCTTTTCTTGTTTCTAAAATATATATAGGAGCCTTTTTATGTATATATAAATGTGTGTGTGTGTGTGCGTGCGTGCATGCGTGCGTGCATGCGTGCGTGCGTGTGTGTGTGTGTGTGCGCACGCGCACGCACACGCGCGCGCGCGCGCGCGCGTGTGTGTGTGTGTGTGTGTGTGTGTGTGTGTGTGTGTACGCATGCGCGCATGTGCATGTGCGCGCACGCGTGGGGGGTGGGGGGGCACATTAATTTTATAATTAATATCAAAGATATATTTTCATATAATATGACATAGTAAAATAAGGAAAAACAAAAAAATTATGTCCATATATAGATAGAAAACCAAAAAATGGGAAAACAAGAGAAAAAGACCAAAGGGTCAAAATAAATGAATTAAATATTGTGATAAATTCAATGCCAACAAACTATCAATTGTGACCTAGAATCAAAAAATAGAGAGGAAGAGGAAATTAGTGGATATCCAAGGATAAGAACACTTAAAGGAGAGAAAAATTTAAAGAAAGAAGAGAGAAGGTAGCCACACAGAGAAGAAATAGAAAGAGAACATGAAAAATAAATCATAAGTATTTTTTTTATACTAATGATCCATATATACAAAACCATGCTAAAAAAATTATAATAATAATCCTTGAACCAAAAATAGGTGTCTACACTACCTATTGTACATTGGCTTGGACATCAATAATGTTCTATATTCAATAATTTGAGTTCTATATAATACATATGTAAATTAGTGCATATGTGACATGAAAAGAAAGTGTATCATCCACATATTAAATAAAAAAGGCTAACATATTAATTAAAAATAAATTAAAGTGTTTAGAGCAAGAATTGTTTAAAATTGAAGTATTCATTTATAATGTGCCATTTATTCATTCTAGTGAAATGACATATGACGATTGGGGTTTACATCCATGAATTAATTTTTAAAGTGCGATGAGTGATACATTCCAAATATGTTCTAGTGAAAATATGGAAAATATATTTATCTCAATGACTCCCCATTTTTATAAGTGTTTGATGAGTGATTACAGTTTAAAGGAAGGAGATTAGTTTCCCAAAAAAGCAACATATAATTACAAGAAAGAGAGATGTTTTTATAGACCAAGAGAAGAGAATTATAGACTTCATATAATATGTATTTAACTTTATAATGTTGAAAAATATAATAGTATAATTATGATAATGTAAGTAGAGGAATGTTATGTTTTTCCATCTAGATAATGTTATTTATTTGCTTATTATTTTATGGGTTTTCTTTCCTTAATATATAAAATTATCTCACACCATTTGTTTCTCCTAACTACATTTATATGTGTGATAATTTAATATTATTTTATGAACCCCTCTTTTGCACCTTTGAATTATTTTAGAAGAGAGATGTATGTAATTGATTTTTATTTTATTATTTTATTTAATTAACATATATGCAATTAATCTTAATTTTATTATTTAATTTAATTAAATATTTATATATCTTTTTATATAAACCTAATTTTCCATAAGAAAAATCATATACTTGTTACTCATAGATAACATTCTTTCACTTTAGTTGAATACTATTAGTCTTTTTGGATCAAAATAAATATTGTGGGGGATCTCAGTGATGCTCAACATAATATTATGGTTCTTATAAGAAACATGTTTTTCAAGATATTTAATATTTAACAAGACATTGGTCATTGTTATTTATATATATATATAATTGGTATGTTGTTTTTATTATGATGAAAATTTCATTAGTAAAAGCATGATCTAGTAAAAATTATGTTATAATATTATCTCCACAAAGAAATTTTAATGTTTTATCTTTACGAACATTGCCTAAACTAGTATTCATACTTATGAGAAATAGTTTCTTATAAATATTTAGTACTTCGGTCTCAAAATTAATCTAAATGTAATGAAAACATCAAATGTACAAAAAATAATAAGAAATTTTATAATATGTATGTGTGTGTGCACACGCATGTGTGTGTGTGTGTGTGTGTGTGTGTGTGTGTGTGTGTGTGTGTGTGTGTGTGTGTGTGTGTGAATAATTGGATACAATCTTTTTTTATTTCCATTCAAGTTTGAAGTTCTATTCTGATAATTATTTAGTTATTTTCAGCTTTCTCCTACTAACTTTTGTAACAATTAGGTTTTTCATTCAAAGTAGCATCTATTATAGCCTATACTCTTATTGGTTTTTATTTATTTATTTATTTCTATTAACTAGTAGGAATGAGAGAGACCTCAAGGGTTTATGTTTTATATTGTCAACCATGACTGCCAAACACGTAGTCGATTATTGATTGTACAATCAACCACGCCCCAAAAAAGCTTTCTTTTTAAAATAAACTTGTATCTCTTTCCATTATTTTAAAAATTACTATGATTTTAATAGATATAAAATATATTCCTTTTCATAGTTGGCATTATATATATTATTTTAATATATGAATAAGAGTGAAGTTATTTTTTTGGCAAAGAACTCTTAAAAGATCAACTATTTCCTAGTGCAAAACCCTAATCATAATATTGATGTGAGATTATTTAAGATATGAGGTTGTAGATCCATTATATAACTCAGACCTCACCAAGGGAAATAATATGAATCTAGATGATTCCCAATGATAGTTTATTTTAGAATGCTAGATGACTCACTAATCCGACTCATAAGTATTGAGTCAAGAACAGTTGTCATTTTGCTCAAATGAAAGTTTTATGCATACAAGAAGTCATAATTTTTGGATTTTTTCTTTAATCTATAGCTCGCATTATTTGGCCTGGGGCTCTGTGTCAAGACACCTATCATGAGTTTGGCCATGGGGGATTTATCAACCTACTAGTACCTAACCTGTCTCAAAATATCATTTTTTGGGGTTTTGAACCCACCCACCAGCGGGTTTGGAGTCTTTTTGACTTTGGTAATCACATCATTGACCTTGTCAACTTGTACACCTCTAATGATGATTTGGAATGCACCTCAATTGTAGAGATGTTTGGTTGATTCCCTTCCAGATTCACATTGTATTCTTTGTGGTGACTTCAACATGATCAAACCTGTGGAAGAAAAAAAAATTCATCTTCCAATGAGATGGTGTGCAATAGAACGAAAATCTTTGTTTTACATGAAAAATAAACTTGGTGTATTTGACCCAAACCATCACAGAAGGAGATATTCAAATTATCCATGGTTCATATGGTCAAACTTCTATCGAATAGAATATCGAGTCCTTAAATGTCTTGAACGTACCCTACTTTTTGAGCAAGAATATTTTTTATTCTCTCTTATTCATGGCTAACCTATGTTTATGATTCTAGACTCTTTCTTATCTAATCATCATCCCATTTTATTCTACATAGAATGGAACCCTCCTTAGCTTAAACCTAAGGGTCTCAGTTTTACCTCAACACTACCCATCTCAAGCATGATTGGACTACTGAGCATATCATCATGATTTGGAACCTAGATCCCAGACCCACATTAGACACTAGTTGGATTGAGTGGTGGTCTTATGATATACTGTGTACCACTTCTTTCCTCTAGATCTATGGAAAACTAATGACTCTCTTCGAACAACACATCCACAATGCTACAAATCATGAATACCTTAGGGTTTCATAGGAATTGGAAGATTTAGCTTTTAACACTCATTATAAACTTGTGTTTCCATGTGGAAACATAAAATCTAGGTTGCAAAGGCTTATAAGGTTAGAGGAGCTCATATCCAAGTAGTGATGCATTGGTTTAAGGTAGGAGATAAAGTGACTAAGGAATTTTCACTCTCTTTTGGTCAAGATAAGATGTATAGAAAATTAAAGCCATTAGAAGTGCTTCACACAGGCTTACCAAATCACCTAATATCCTCCAAGACTTTGTGAATCACTACCATGGTGTATTTTTGGTGAAACCTTCATCTTCTACTCGTGAACTTTCCATCTCTTAATGCCTTGACCTAGTCCCTTGTAATCTCTCAAAAGTGCATAGAATTTCTTGTGATGGACCTCTTAGTATCAATGAATTTAAGAAAGTTATTATGCGAGTGGAATTTGATAAATCCCTAAGTATTGATGGATCTCCCTATGAATTTTATCAAACCTTTTGTGTTATAGTTGGGCCTGATCTTCATAGAGTCTAGTCTGAAACTGTCCTGACCAACTCTTTAGGTCATCTAATCAATGAGGGAAACATAAAATTCATTCCGAATGAAGGGAACCCTAAGGTAATTACCAACTAGAGACCCATCACTTTGCTCAATGTTGTTAAGGTGTGGAGCTAAAAGCTTCAACTGTTTGCAGACACAAGGAAGGATGCTGAAGAACCAGAAGCACTGGCGTCGGCAGCATGACCGACGTTAGTCAGATGCAGTGGAGAAGGAGACTGACGACGACAGATAGTCGACCGACATCGGTAGCACCAGACAAGTAGGGACCGACGTTGGTCGCCTGTGTATTTCCAGAACTGCTGTTGATGAATAGTCAGTTAAGTGAAGCGAGTGTTTGCATGTCAAATGACTAATTATAGTCACGAGATGCGTGTCTAATTATTGTAGTTAGATTTCTATTTTTGTAACCATGGGATTCTATTTAAAGACCCATGAGGCATGTATTGTAATAATCAAGAAGGCAAGTAAAAGCATTGAAGCAAGCAACGTCAAGGAGATCTACAGGTGTAAGGTCAAGGAGATCAGCTGAAACATTCAAAGAGGGATAATAACTCAGGCTTTAGAGTTGTTGTGTTGAGCAAGAGAGAGAGAGAAGAAGGTCTTGAGGTGTGGCAAGCCTTTGAGGTGGAGGAAGAAGTGGCATCTTCCTTATTGTATTTTCTTCTAGTAGTATTTAATACAAAGAGTGTGTATTGTCTCTCAAATTCTTTGCTGTCTCAAGTTTCTAGTTACTTTATCATTCTGGTATAATTCCGTGTTTAATTGGTAATACAAGAAGTAATCATATGTGCTCTAATTGGTAGAGCTAGATCCCCTGAAAATTGGTATCAGAGCTACGGTTTGTAGGAAGCAGGTTAATTTTTGATTACAGGTCATTCATAGGGTTTTTTGATTGAGTGGGAGTTCAGCAATGGCAGAAGAAAGTAGGCTACGAATGGAGAAGTTTAACGGCAAGAATTATCAACACTGGAGGATGCAGATTGAGGATTATCTGTATCAGAAGGATTTGTACTTACCATTGGGTGGGGTTGCATGCAAGCCCATAGATATGAAGGATGAAGAATGGAGTGTTCTTGATCGGAAGGCTCTCGGTTCCATAAGGCTGAGCCTTGCATCGTCTGTGATTTCCAGCTTATCACAGTGCAAGACAACGGAAGAGTTGATAAAGTCCTTGGCGAATTTATATGGAAAGCCCTCGGCTTCTAATAAGGTATATCTTATGAAGCAGCTATTTACTTTGCAAATGCAGGAAGGTGGATCGGTACATACTCATCTCAATGATTTCCATGGTTTGGTAAACCAACTAGCTTCAGTCAATATTGTTTTTGATGATGAGGTAAAGGCTCTCTTGATTTTATGTTCTTTGCCTGAAAGTTGGGACGGTTTGGTTATGGCAGTAAGTAATTATCCATCTGCTTCTAAAATCTTAAAAGTTGATGATGTTGTGAGTGTGATCTTGAATGAAGAAATATGCAGGAGAAGCACAGGTGAATCATCAGGGAATGCTCTAATTGCAGAAAGCAGGGGAAGGCAAAGGGAGAAGGTTGAGCAAGGGAAATCAAGGTCGGGAAGGAGATCCGAGTCCAAAGGTATTACCTACTGGTTTTGTGGAAAGAAAGGACATACAAAGGAGTGTTGGTTGAGAGATAAAGAGAATCAACATGTAGGTACTGAAGAAGCAAAGGATGCAAATATTGTGATGTAGGACGCTCTCATACTTTCTTCGGATAGTCAGGTAGGATCATGGATTTTAGATTCTAGTTCATCTTTTCATGCATCCCCAAACAGAGATTTGTTTCATGAGTATGAACAGGGAGACTTTGGAGTGCTCTATTTAGGGGATGGTACGCCTTGTCAAATAGTTGGCAAAGGGAAAGTGCAGCTGAGATTGCAGATTGACAACACATGGGTGTTGAAGGAGGTCATGCATGTTCCAATTCTGAAGCAGAGTCTGATTTCTGTAGGAAGGTTGGGAGATGAGGGATGCACAATAACCCTCACAGCGGACTCTTGGAAAGTTACCAAGGGAGCACTTGTTCTAGCAAGAGGTAAGAAAGTAGGTACTCTTTATCTACCTACTTGTATTATTGATTCTAGTTCTGGTGTAGATTCAAAGATGTGGTCTAATAGGCTTGGTCACGTGAATAAGAATGGAATGGAAGTTCTTGATTCAAAAGGTATGTGTTCAAATTCAGAAAGCATAGATACAGTTCATTGCAGGAAGAGGAAATTTGATGCTTTTGACAGGAACAAAGAAGCCTTGGTGTTTATGGAGGAGATGAAGGACAGAGATCAGTCACAGGGGCTGAATAAATCTGAGCAGGGCAGCATGGACAGAGGTTTGATCCAAGAAGAGCTCGCGGATGAAAATTTCATCACTTACAGGAACACACAAACACCGATGTCGGTCGCTTGGCACTGACGTCAGTCATCCAGATACTGACATCGGTCATGTGCAGACCAGCAGGGTCGGTAGGTTGGGCAGGAGAAGTTTGATGTTGGTCATAAAGACCAACGTCGGCAGGGGGAACACGGGCGTTGGCCAGGGAAACGACGTCGACAGTCAGGGTCAGTGCAGGGAACTGACATCGGTCGGGAGCAGACTGGGAGATGGCCTAGATCGGTCACTGGAACGGATGTTGGGTGAATTAATAAGTCTCAAACACCCATGTGGAGGTCAGGAAGGTATGTGAACCTCATATTCATTGTTCACCTTCTTTATATTGCTTACTGATAGTCATGAACTAGGAAGATGGAAGAAGCAATGCAGGTAGAATCCAGAAACAGTGGGAGCTTGACATGGATGAGGAGTGTGAGTCCTTGAGAAGAACCAAATAGGTATTTTTTGGTAGAGTTGTCAGCTGGAAGAAAGCACTGGATAGAGGGATGGATTCCCATATTAGAGAAGAGAGTGGATGAACACATGAGACAGAAGGCTATGGTATATGGTCTTGTTTAGGCTGCAGGCAATGGAGGTTTGACCATTGTATTTTATCTTTACCAGGTTGGATAATATTAGCTACATTATCCTGTTACTGTATTGTGTTACTTGTTGCAGGGTTTCATATACAGGGAGTTTTCTGAGCTAAGGGTAGAGTTAGTTCAGAAGTATGTCATGGAGAATTTGGGAGCAACAAAATTCTTGTGGCATAAGATACAGGTATTGCATCACAGGTTTGCGTGGTGGTTGGTCTTCAAGAGTGACATTGAAGAGGGATACAGAGCCTAAGGAACAAAATAGATGGTGTACAGGTACAGGTATAAGTTGCAGCTGTTTATCTCCAAGTGGGAGATTGTTAAGGTGTGGAGCTAAAAGCTTCAACTGTTTGCAGACACAAGGAAGGATGCTAAAGAACCAGAAGCACCGGTGTTGGCAGCATGACCGATGTCGGTCAGATGCAGTGGAGAAGGAGACCGGCGATGGCAGATAGTCGGCCGACGTCGGCAGCACCAGACAAGCAGGGACCGACGCCGGTCGCCTGTGTATTTCCAGAACTGTTGTTGACAAACAGTCAGTTAAGTGAAGCGAGTGTTTGCATGTCAAATGACTAATTATAGTCACGAGATGCGTGTCTAATTATTGTAGTTAGATTTCTATTTTTGTAACCGTGGGATTCTATTTAAAGACCCATGAGGCATGTATTGTAATAATCAAGAAGGCAAGTAAAAGCATTGAAGCAAGCAAGGTCAAGGAGATCTACAGGTGTAAGGTCAAGGCGATCAGCTGAAGCATTCAAAGAGGGATAATAACTCAGGCTTTAGAGTTGTTGTGTTGAGCAAGAGAGAGAGAGAAGAAGGTCTTGAGGTGTGGCAAGCCTTTGAGGTGGAGGAAGAAGTGGCATCTTCCTTATTGTATTTTCTTCTAGTAGTATTTAATACAAAGAGTGTGTATTGTCTCTCAAATTCTTTGTTGTCTCAAGTTTCTAGTTACTTTATCATTCTAGTATAATTCCGTGTTTAATTGCTAATACGAGAAGTAATCATATGTGCTCTAATTGGTAGAGCTAGATCCCCTGACAAATGTTTCTTACAAAATCATAGCTAAAGCATTATCTCTCACAATCAAACACATGGTTCTCTTAATTATTGAAAATGAGTGAACTAGCTTCATTCAACATAGATATATTATGGTTAATGTTATTGCCATTTGGGAAGGTATGGAATGGGCTAGACAATCTAGCCATAAGTCAATGCTCATCAATATTGATTTTGAGAAAGCATGTGATTGGATTGAATGGAATTTGATCATAGCTATGTTTCAGGCTCTAGGGTTTGGTTTGAAGTTTGTTCACAATGTCAATATGTTGTTTCAAGATGATGGGGATTGCATTACCATCAATGACTCTCAATCTTAACACTTTTAGATCCATATATCCATCATATAGGGTAATCCCCTTGCTCCCTCGCTTTATGTTTTGGTTGTAGAAGGATTTTGTTATGTACTATCAAGTTATGCTTCCAAGGGTTTGGTCAAGGGGATCTCTCTTCATAATTCAAATCACTAGATTTTAATCGATACTTTCATGATGATTCCTTCCTCACTTTGTGGGAGGATAAATACTATGTCAAGCATGCCATGGAATGTTTAGATATCTTCTATCTTACATCTTGGTCATCTATTCAATGGTGTAAGACTCAGTGTTATCACCAATCTCTGTAATCCAAACCTCCTTGGATGGAGGGATATGTGTGGCAATGGATCCTTCCTTGGATCCAATTTAAATTCTTAGGCATTTCATTTGCTTTTAGATCCTCTCTTACAAAATTATGGTCTTATTTGGTTCAACGAGTTGAGGAAAAATATCCTTTTGGATCACTAAGTCTTTGACTCTGGTTGAGAAATTCTAAATGTGTTCTAAAGTGCTCACAACTACTCATGTGTACTACTCGTCTTGTTGGGATCCCTCCAATGCCTCTTATGCAAAGCTTTAAAAGCTTTTGTGAGACTTTCTTTGGGCCAATTCTGAGGGGTACTAGGGTTGTCATCGAGTCTCTTAGGCTATTAGTTGTTGACCTAAAGAAGCTGGCCGGATGGGACTCATATACATCAAGATTTAGGGGCTTGTTTTTGGGGTTAAATGGATAATCAAAATCTTAGAAGGGGATGAGTCATAAAAAATTATGTTAAAGCACTACATCTCTCAAGGTTGCCCAGTTGGTAGAAAAGGCTAAGAAAGAATTAGCTTTCATAGCACACTTATCTAGTTGGTGACAGTCAAAGTAGGGTACACTTTTGTCATGCAAAGCATTTTAAAGGCATGTAAAAAGCTTAAACCCCACCTCATTTGGGAGGTGGATGGGTTTATATACGATATTTATTTAAACTTATAGTCATTATGGTAGT
>JARHVA010001096.1:882500-890000 GCA_037957365.1 Torreya grandis | reverse complement strand
AGGCAATTTGGCCTATTTGTTAACCCTCAAGAAGCTCGCCTTATCTCAAATAGATATTAGAATAAATAGAATATTTAAAAATATAAATAGATATATAAAATAATAATAAATATTTCACAATAATATTAATTATATAAACAATGTCTCATGTTATTATTATACAATTACATATATCTGCTTAATAACATATATTTATTACTATAACATATAATATTACATTAATTACTTGGGTGAAACTTTTATATTTCATGTAAGAGAAATAACATCATTGGTATAAAAATTAAGATACATAGTCCATCAATGTCAAACTCAATGTAAGTATTAAAACATTTGGAAGACTTAAAGCGACATCATGAAAACCACTTTATGTATGTCCTAAAGGCATAACATTCCATTAGACCACTTTTATTTTAGCCATTATGTCAACTAATTCATGAGCCTTATGCATGATTCCCTATTTTGATTGGAATTTTAAACAAACCTCTACATAGTTTAAAGACTCAGATGTTTGCTTCAGCCTTACAGTCAAAGGAGACCTAGGCTACATCAGGCTCTTTCGGTAATCATTTGATCTCCCAAGGTATTGATCTTACTTTGAGATCAATGGCTCTCAAGAACTCAGACTCCTTCACTATTTGTTCCTATCTTTCCTCTCTATTTTATGGATACCACTTGTCATGCTTCTTTGAGTTATCCTGACATCTTAGATCACTGGGCTCTATTTTGTTGACTATGCCATGAATGCCCATAGCTCTCCTTTCTCTATAATTGAGCCAAGTATTGCTCGATTAGGCTTTAGTGCTTAACAATATTCCAAGATCTTAGATATGTTTTGAGAATTTATTTTCCCTCTGTCTTCCACATCTATCAAGAACATTCAAACTACAAATTCTATCTCATGTTAGGCAACATAACCACACAATTTGGCTTAGACAAATAACATATGGTTTTGCTAAAACATATATGGTGAACCCATGAAAAAACCATGTGTCCTATTAAATACATGTCTAATATATTCAACTAATAATTAATTCATCAAATAACCTATTGCAAGACCAACAATATCTTCAAACATCATTACAAATTCATAACAATATTATTACTAAAGGTAGGGGCTAGTCATTATGCAACCCTTATTATTATTATTATTATTATTATTATTATTATTATTATTATTATTATTATTATTATCATCCCAAGAATACAACCAATGACCACAACTATCCTCATATATCTTTCCAAAGATTCAAATGTGGGTGGGGTTTGAAACAACCAAGCCACTTAACCAACTCACCCACATCTCTTTGATGATTTAATTACGTAATAATAATAATAATAATAATAATAATAATAATAATAATAATAATAATAATAATAATAAAAGAGATGTGGGTGAGTTGGTTAAGTGGTTTAGTTGCTTCAAGCCCCAACTAGCTTTAAATCTTGAGAAATATATATGAGACTAGTTGTGGTCATTAGTTGTATTCTCAGGACAGTTAATGGCTATTAAGTATTCTCAAAGTCGATGGTGACCTTTTTTGGTAAATTTTTGGTTTGCATATGATAATTCATGGTATACATGTAGATTTAGGCCCCTCGATTGTGTCCTAGACTGGTTCATGCTCTGGTCAAAAGCCATTACCTAAAAAAAAAGTAGTCAAATCATATTTAAAAAATTATAAACTAAAATTAATCATACAAAAATTTGATTGAAGATTCATACTTTAGTGTGACATTAGTAGAAGCCAAGAGAGTACATCAAATTAACACATTTATGTGAGTGGTGGTTATTATGGATGATAACTTCTTAATGAATATTTCAATGCATTATGCCATGTTTTGTATCCATCAAGGTAGCATTTATGATGGATTGTTGTGATTTCATGCCTTGGTTGACTAGGAATAATTTTATACACCCTCAAATACTTGTGTCATTAAACATTACCATTTCTATTTATGTTCTTTCTAATTTTTCTTCAGCATTGGAAATATTATTTATTAATAACTAGACATAGATATGTTATTGTTGTTATTTTTATTGTTTTTGTTATTGTTATTATTATTAAAAATCCTGTTAAATCATATTAAAAACATTATAAGGTAAAATTAATCATACCAAAAAGTGACTAAAAGATTCACACTCCAAGATTCACATTAGCAAAAGTTGAGAGATGACATTAGCTTAATGCAATTCAAAAAATTAATAGACCCAATCATTGATAAGGCCAAATAACTATAATTTAAATCCATAATACACAATTGACACTAGGAAATCTGAGCTACAATGAAGGATGGAAAAGGAAGAGGTGGGGGATCAATGGGCTTGTCAACCAACCTTCCCTAGTGCCCAAAAGTTAGTGGGTCTGCAACAACAGTTAAAAGACCACAACCGTCTTCATCCTTATCTTTGTCTTTATCTTCAACATTTTATAACATGGTATGAGAAATAAAATTTTCCAACTGCAAAAGCTTCTCTTATGGTGATGTAGATCACCCCAAGAGGCTAATACAACCCACCCAACCATCCCTACTAGTACCTTCATTTCCACCATCCCAATAACTATCACTACTACCTCCATGCCACAATATTGAGGTCTTAGAAGTGGGAAACATATCCCAAAAGAACCACTTCTGTATGCACTCCATGGTTGGTTCTTCCCTTGGGTCCTGTGTATATGGTCTAAGGGAGGTGACTAATGATGGGGAGAGTCTATAGGGACTCTACTAACCACACAAGGGTTGTTTCCCAAACAATCAAGAAAGGTTTAGAGATGGTTAAGTTTCTTACACTCTTTTTTATCTTAAACTTTAATATGTAGTTGTAGTCATATAAAATGTCATTTTAGTGCAATGAGTGCCAGTTGAGACTACCCTATCCTTAGCTTAGCCCTAATCCTATATTAGGTCCTTTCTTGACCATTTTATGACTTTTATGCATGTCCAACCCATTCAAAGATATACCAAAATAAACACTAAACCACACCCTAGGCACACAGGCCCCCTATTCAGCATCTCCTACCGCCTGAACATTAACACAACCTTTTAGACACTAGCACACTATTTTATTGACCTAGGGATTGCACTACTATCCCCTTGCTCCCTACTCTCCTGATGGATATATTTTTGTTCCTCAAATCACTCCTACGGTTAGCCTAGACCTATTTCACATCTTGACAAGCACCAAACTCTATATATAGACCACTTTTAATCACTTATCTACTAGATAGAAATCAGATGTAAATACTTGAAAATAGACTTAGAAATACTTGAGACTATAAATACCCTAGAGCTTAGATTACTCATATTTATAATCTCAAGTCACACTCAAATCACTCAAATTGGTACTCATACCAAGATTCACTTGCACTTTCACCATCACTTAGATTGGGAGAACTACATCGGGCTTGATCCCTTTTTGAGGTATTAGTATGTAGGTAATGCTCAACACATCGGGTGTTGAGGTCATGTCCATCCTACCCTACAAATATAAATATTTTCATACTTTTTATCTTCAAATACCCTAACAAACATGGATGGCTATGGTTCGGTATCACAATCAGTTAAAATAGGGAACAAATAGTGAACCAATATTTGTGCACATAGGCACAAATTCTATAGAAATAAGTGAAGGTACACCCATAAGTTCATTATCTCTACTTACAAAGGGACACTACCATGGTACAAATGACACTAGCATGGTGTGCTACTATCCAAAGGACCTCACTATTATCCTGGAGCATTTTTGACTTGTGGTTCTTGTCCACAACATCTTATATAGTCCATGCAATAGTTTTTATCCTATCATTCATCCATCTCAATCAAAATATAGATAAGTATATCTATTATAAATTCATTTCTATTTATATAATAATTAGAAAAGTTAATTATTGTAAAAATAAGAGGTTGTTGATATTGCTATATATATTCCCTAATTTTTTATTCCAAAAATTTATCAAACTAGGGTTTTACATTACATAATCCCCTTAAAAGTTAAATCATTTGGTGAGCCTAACTTGCTTTGAATAGTGAAAAAACCGTAACCCTAAATACCTTTAGGTTTTATGTTTCTATCCTTTTAAAACTCATACATAAATTTTGGATCCCTATATCTTTTTATTTTTTATTTGGTCCAACCATGATAATAATGATAGAATATGTTTAGCACTTTCTATTATAAAGTTTTCTACTTTAATTTTCATGCTTTTTTCCTTTCATTTGGAATCAATTCAAATTATCTAAGAACACATATGTACAAGATGTCTTATATCAGTTAAAATATGTTTCATATATGATTATTTATATAGCATATTATGTTTCTCTTATGTGTAATTTAATCAAGAAAGAAATAATCACACACACAGAGGATATAATACATAAGCTAAAGAGAACATTACCTAAAATTAACAAATCTCCTTTAAATGCATTTTCCTCTTTTATTCAATTTTATTTCTTACCTATCACTACTAGACATAGGAGAAATTCAATGGGTTCACTTGTCCCTCCTACTTCCCAAGCCTACCATATAGCCATTATCCCACTCCTATCAGGATCTCTATGAACATAGTAAACCTTATAGTCCATGTTATGATGTCCACAAAAGGTCTCAAAACATGGAAGGTTATCCCAACCCATGGTTATGTATTTTTCAATTAGAACAATGTTCCTCTAACCATAATTTCCATTTTAGGTATTTTTCAACATTTTGACATATACAAATATGTTTTGTATGTGGCACTATGTGATACTAAGGTACCTATCACAATACATCAAACTTATTTTTCATCCATAATAAATACTATGAAGTGGATGAAAGAGCAAGTATCCTTCAAAAAATGAGATTTCCCACCTCAATACATCATAGAGCAACATATACCTCTTTACATCAAATTATGAATTAATGTTGTGGGTGTCAAATGGGTGTTAGTCGACAATGGATCAGGGTTAAACATTTGTAATATATCCTTTCTTTGACTTATTAATATCCATGCTATGGATTTATATTCTTCTGATGTGAACATCTAAGTATTTGATAATATTCCATGCAGAATTCAGGGCAAATAACACTAAACCTTACATTAGGACCCACAACACTACCTACAACATGTCAAGTCATGCCCAATGATCTTAATTACAATAATTTGTTTGGGAGACCTTGGATTCATGATATGCACACAATACCCTCAATGTTACATGCATGTTTAAAATTTAGTTACAAAGGTTTTATATACACATGACCTATGGATCATGAACCATTAAAATATTTTCAAAAAATAGAATTTTCAAACTATATTCCTTGCATGGACTTTGATACAACACCTATACAATATACTATTCAGAGTTCATGTATGACTCCATATGACACCTTATATAAGTATATGATGATAGATTCACTTCTTTATTTACATTAAAATATTTCAAAAAAATGGGCTACACAAGATAAGGCCTAAAAAAACATAAACAAGAAATTATTAATCCTATTGAGGCATCTGACCAAAAAGGTAAGAACGAACTCAGATATAAGGATAATACATCTACTTCTAAGTATTCTCACCATGCTTCTTAACATATAGTGATTTTGACACCCATTCCACATAAATAAAATATAGTTAATCACATGTCTACACTCTCGGTTGTTTACCCCAACCTTAATGATGATATCATTTCTCTAGATCTACCCACTTTTGATGAGTTCTCTAATGATGAATCTCTATTATAATTCTTATGGGGCTTATGAGGATCTCCCTTCTTTCTATCATAAGAATATGTTTCCTCATTCCACAAATTCCCAAGCATACTTTGGTGAGAGCTTGGACATTTAATATGATATCCCAACCGACATAGATGGTACCATACCTACAAGACATTACAAAAATGATTGATCTACATTTTTTAATGAAGAGACAATTGAGATCAATTAAGGCACATACACTAATCCTCACATAATATCATTATTGTTTCCCTGCATAAAGAATAAGAGCCAAATATTCAATAAATTTTAAAGGACTTCCTTAAAAATTTTACTTGGTCCTATTTAGATATGCGAGGCATTGATATTTTAATTGAAATACATAGGATTACACTCTATCTAGATGCAAAGCTAGTTAAACAAAAAAAATTGAAAAATTCATCCTAATGTGTCTCTTTTAGTCAAAGATGGGATATAATGCCTCTTTGATGCAGGCTTCATTCAATCAATTGCTCACCCCGAATGGGTATCTAACATTGTGCTAGTTGTTAAGACTAATGGCCAAATACGATGGTGTTCTCACTCCAGAGATTTAAATAAAATATATCTTAAGGATGACTTCCCGCTACCCAAAATTGATATGATATTAGAATCCACAGTAAGATATGAGATTATATCTTTCATAGAGGGTTTCATAGGTTATAATCAAATCAAGATAGCCAAAAGATATCAATAAAAAAACCTCTTTTACCAACACCATGGGGTACCTTTTAATACATAGTCATGCATTTTAATTAAATAACACGAGTAACATACCAATGAAATATGACCTAGGTTTTTCATGATCTAATTCATAAAATAATCGAAGACTACCTTGATGACTTATTAGCTAAATCAAAAGAGTGACAATGTCATGCAATTGATTTTAAATATATTTTCAAAAGGTTGAGATAATATAATGTTTGAGTCAATCCCAAGAAATGCGTCTTTGGGGTCACATCCATTAAATTTGTGGATTCATAATATCCTAGTACAAAATTGAGGTAGATACAAATAAAGTCAAAGATATAATAGATATATATCTACCTAGAAACTTAAAGTAACTATGATCTTAATAGGGCAAAATCTAGGCCATATGTCATTTTGTGGCATGGTTCATAGATAAGACTTAGTCATTTACAATTTTACTCAAGAAAGATACCAAATTCAAATGGGATATTGCATGTCAAATAATATTTGATACACTCAAACAATACTTTTTGAATCCACCTATCTTGATACAACCAATACCCAATAGTCCACTTCTCCTTTACATTTCAACCATTGATCATGTCCTTGGTACACTCTTGGCACAACATGATGACCAACATAAAAGATGAGTTATTTATTATATTAGTCATATACTTGTTGATTATGACCAAAATTATTACACAATGGAAAAAATATATTTAGCACTTATATTTTCTACATAAAAGCTTTTGTACTATATGATCAATAATGAGACATAGGCTATTACAAAATCATATCCCTTAAAAATTTCTTATGTCCAAATTGCATCTCTCTGGCTATATTACCAAATGGGTAATGTTACTCATAGAATTTTATTTAAAGATCATGTTACAAAAATTGATAAAGGGAGAGATAATTATAGACCAATTTACAACAACACCACTATTAGATACCAATCTTATCAATGGTGATTTTTAAGATAATTCACATCCTAAAACATTACTTCTACACACATAGACAATGTTATTTGATGGTTCTAGATGTGCATTAGGAACTGAATCCATAATAGTCTTTACCAACCCACT
>JARHVA010001096.1:845000-875000 GCA_037957365.1 Torreya grandis | reverse complement strand
ATTGATCTACTATGAATATTAAGTACTTGTGTGAGAAAATAGGTAGGATCGGTAGTTTTTTATTTCTCCTATGACAATCTATTAGACTACCACACCCCAATGGAACTCAATAATATCATGAGGTCAACTATGAAGTTTGATCTTTGACCAGAGATAAGAAATGTATTATGAATCACATATTTTTATGTGATGTTGAATTATAAATAGGTGTGTTTTCTTTTGATCATTTAATTTTATTTTTAATGATTTGGATTTTGAATTTTGATGGATTTTTGTATTCTTCCTCCATACAAATTTAGAGAACCAAACATGGGTGCTAAAAAATGACTATCAGTTGAAAAATTTGGACTTGGTTTGTAAGAAAGAGAACATAGAGAGAATGGTGTCTAAGAGTCTTATTTATGCATGTGAAATAATAGTGATATCTTGACTTAGACTTTGTTTTATCCAAAGTGGAATGAAAGGATGGGAGATCAAGAATAAAAATGAACATGAAAAAATTTGAATTATTTCAAATCGCAAAGAATGGGATAAAGTGAAAAGAGATACAATGATAGGTAAGTATGATTCCTTATCATAATAATGTATGTAAGTGTAGGTAAACATGATAACATAGTTTTTTGTGCATGTTTTATCTACATGTGAATCAAAAATCAATGTTGAGAATATGGTATCATAAACATGTAACCATTTTTTAACATTCTAGAAAAGGAACAAGTGGTTAAATAAAAGTATTTGGAAATAAAATGGTAATTATGTGAGGAGAGCCTAGTCATATCCATGGTCTTACACTTCAACTCATAAAAGATAAATCCAAGTGGGTGCAATAAAGGCAAAAATAGTATTTGTGAGGAGAGCCTAGTCCTATCCATGGTTTTACATTGCAACTCAAAAGAGAAAAACATAAGAGGGTGAACAAAGTATGTAAGAACAAAAAAATACAAATGGAATTTATGAGGAGAGCCTAGTCCTTTCCATGGTGTTACAGTGAAACTCACAAAAGATAAAGCCAAGAGGGTGTAAAAAGCAAAGGAAAATAACAAAATTGAAATGAAAAATCAATATATTAAGGTGAAAGGAATTCATAAGTAAAATTGGGTACTATCCATGGTATTAAAATGCAACTCATGAAAAAAATAAACCAAAGGACCAAGGGAAGGAACTAAAATTGTTGTAAAGAGAGATTACTATAGAGGGTGATAAAATCCTGCAATAAGTGTTAGTAAGATATAATATACAAATATGAAAATTAAGGAAATATCTAATCAAAATATTTATTTAATAATTATGTGTTAGTGGGATGTTTGAATTTATGTCTTTAATTAGTTTGGAGGTGATAGGTACCAAGACCAAGAATGCCTTTCACTAAATAAGGCCCCCACCATTTTTGGGCATATTTTCTTTATTTATCATGGGTATAATATAATTTAAAGATTATATCACAAAATTTAAAAGTGTGGAATTTAACCTTTTTATTATGTTACTTGGTGATACAAGCCTTGTATTGGTGATTATGTTGAAGAGCAGCTAGATGGTGTTCATTAAGAACATAAAGAGCATGAAGGTGAGATTCATGTAGTTATTCACTAGTAATGATACCATGAAGATATATACATAAGGATGGAATTTTGGCTTTTAATGGTAAGACAAACTCAAAACCATAGACTAGTGAGAATGGTGTTGTCCCAATGGAAGTATGGATGCTAGTACGATAGGCCCAAAGTGTGGGACAGAAATGAAGATGCCAATCAGTGTGGGTTTGTTGGATGGCTTTTTTTAGGATTTTATTGAGATTTTTTTTAGTGGCCTTAGCTTGGCCATTGCATTGTGGATGGTAAGGTGTGGATAATTTGTGGGATATTTTAAATTTAACACATAACTATTTCACATCGTTATTCTTAAAAGTGTTGCCATTATCCTAAATGATAGTATGGGGAACTCCAAAGTGACAAATAATTTGGTTAGGGATAAATTTATAAATACTGGTTCTCATAACATTGATAAGAGGCATTACTTCCACCTATTTGGCAAAACATTGAGTAGCATTATATGATAAAAACATGACCATCTTATGATCGAGGCAATTTTATTGATGAGATCTAATCCCCACATAGAAAATGGCCAAAGAAACTCCACAGTTTGGAACTCAACTGGTGGTGAATGGATTATATCATCAAGGAGTTAGTAAGGACTACACTTTTTAGTAAAATTGATAGTGTCCATATCTAAAGTAGGCCAAAAGTATCTCATATATAGGCAATTATGTGTTGTAGAATGTCTACTATAGTGACCACCACAAATTCCCCCATATTCTTGTTTAAGGAGAGGAGGGACATCTTATTTCATTACACATCAAAGTATGGTACCTTTTTTATTATGATAATAAGGGTTATTATATCAAAATACATATTTAAAGCTTTTTTTCAAATTCTAGTCTTTTTACGAGAATCCATGTCTGGAGGATAAGTTTGATGTTCAAGGAATTAGATAATGTTTTTATACCATGGGATCTATCAAGTACTAACAACATCAATGTGATAAATAATCTAATCCTATGATTAGATAAAATATAGGGGATTTTTTATTTGAATATTAAATTTGGAATCATCAAGTACTTGATGAGGATGGAATAGAGATGTTGAAGAAGCAAGAGAATCAGTGATAGAGTTTTGATCTCTTGGAATGGGCTCAATAGTAAAAGAGGAAAAATCTTTGGTGAGGGTGATATTCATTTGCTGATAATTGATAATATTTTGAATTTTACATTGGTATTCACCACTAACCTAGAGGCAAATAAGTTGGGAGTCATCCAAAGCATGTAGATATGGGATATCTATGTCAAATGACACTTTCATGCCTAACATTAACATTTCATATTCTGCCATGTTATTAGTGACATCAAAGGTTATCCAAAACTCCAAAGGGATTATTTTACCATGAGGATTAGTTATAATAAAACCTACCCTAGTGATTAGGAGATATTTTCCACCATCAAGGTGTAGGGTCCGTCCAAGTGTCTTCATGTAAATTGAGGGCAAATTTTTGAAGGTCTTCAATAACTACTTTGGATTTAGTAGTATCAGGAATGACATAGGTATATTCCTAATTATTTGCCTCTAAATCAGAAATGTAATCATGGAATTAATATTTAAGAGAGATACCCTTCTTGAGACCTTCAATATAAATAATTTTGTCATCAGGGAAACCATATTTAAGATGATTTATAATGGGTATGGGTTCTGCTGCAAGTTGGTCAGCAATGACTTTCCCTTTGAATTTTTTTTGAATTATGACATGAAAGTCAATTATAATTAAGAGAACCATCTACTTACCAATTTTATCTCCAATTAGACATGCTTTGCATAAAAAGTGATGAAGTAGGTCGAAATGAACAATGGCATAAGTTATTTGATAGAGTATGTAGTGATGAATCTTGCTAGTTGCAAAATAGATAGCAAGGAAATCACGTTCTACTTTAGTATAATGTTTTTCATAGTTAATGATGCCTCAAATAATATAGTAAATAACATATTCTCTTTTTGTATCATATTTTTTGGAAGCATTACCCCAACTGATATGGGAGTATAAGTGTACACAATCAAAGAATGATCATTGAAAGGTGGATAAAGGGTGGGAAGATGGAGAAATGATTATTTCATGTTATTAAATTCCTTTTGATAGGGATCAACCCATTATAAATAATTACCTTTTTTAAGAAGGGAATTAATAGGGTATAGGTGATAATCCATTTCAGGGATGAATCGTCAGAGTGCCCCAAGCTTATTGGGGTAAGTACGAATGTCTAGAATGGAATTAGAAATCAACATGTTGACTATAAAATTTATTTTAGTGAGATAAAAATTAATACCTTGAAGAGAGACTAATAATCCTATCAGTTTAACAAATTTAACACTAAAGACACACTTATAGGGGTTGAGTCTAACTTTGTACTTGATTAATCGATCAAAGATAATGGCTAGATCAAAGATATGGGTCCTGGGCCTTTTTTATTTGGCAATGATATCATCCACATTGGTTTCCACAATATTATGTATAATATCATGAAAGATGTGGGTAATAGCTCGCTAATAGGTAGCTCCAAAAATTTTAAGGCCGAAGGGATTTTAACATAGTAATAGGTTCCCTATTCTGTAATGAGTGTTTTTTTGTTTTATTATTCAAGAGATATGTGAATTTGATTGTATCCAGAAAAACCATCCATGAGTGATAAAATTTCATATCCAATAGTAGAATCGATGTTGGCATCTATTGAAGGTAATGGAAAACTATCTTTAAGACAAATGAGTTTAATATTTTGGAAGTCAATGCATATATGAATAACCATGGTTACATTTTTGAGAATGGGAAAAGTGTTTATAACTGATTTAGAATAGTCCATAGGTTTAATAGAAATGGCATCTAATAGTTTGATTATTTATTTATGGCATATAGTGAAAAAATTGGGTGGATTTTTTTTTTCCAAATGGGTCTAGCATCTGGGTATGTGATTATGTTGTGCACAATGATATTGGGGTTGATACTAGAATTTTTCTCATATGAACAAGAAACATTATCATGATGTTTATCAAAAAATAGACTAAAATCATCATGCTAGGGCGATGTGAGTTCTCTAAAAACTATTACAGGTTGAGGACATGAGGGTGTGCCATATTCTATTCTCATGGTTTATTCAATAAGCATAGCATTTCCATCTTGAAAATTATATCTCACATTGGGAAGATAATAAATAGGATTGATTCTAGCGATAAAGTTATTAAAATGGTGAGCCTTTCATTTGAATTTCCCATGTTTCTAATGTTGTTGAGGAAGTTGAGGTTCTTGGGTATAAATCAACTCATGTATGGATTCATCACTAGATAACATTGCTAATTGTTCATAACTTGAATTGGGTCTCTTACCACAATAACATCACTAAAGAGGGTTACAAATCCTCTAGTCAAGAAAAACCATGTGATAACCCTAGGTAGATCCTATGTTTTCTATATTCATAAAGTAAAATATAACCAAGTGATCACCAAAGATTATGGCACCAAGTGGGTGTAATAAAAATGAAAGTAATCATGCATAGAACAATTAGAATTAAGCTATGTAGAGATATAACCCTAATGCATGGAGAGAGAAATACATTCCAAAGCCATTACTTATGGTACTTATATCTACTAAAATAAAGGAGTAAAGTTAGAGATAATCACCTTGAAGATAAACCCATTGAGATTCAATCTTTCCCTTGGCCAAGGGTGATTTTCAAGAGGTTGTTGTGGTTTTTAAGTATCATTAAGATAGGCCAAAACATCCAAGACTTTTCCACAAGACAATATTATTTTCTAAGTATAAACCTTAACTAATAACTCCTCAAGTATATTGGTGGAAGAGTATATTGTAGAGAAGAACAAATGAATAATTAACTCCATCTCTCTCAAATAAGTGGAAAAAATAATGTGTGTATATAGTTGAATCTAATCCTAAATATTTTTGAAAATTTAGCTAATAGTGTCATACCAATTTGACCTTGTATTGTTAATTGATAAAATCAATTTAGATCCCAATATGGGTCAGCCTAGGCTGACTTAGACCCATAACGTAGTAATACTAATTTGAATATAAGGTCAGCCTAGGCTGACATTATTTGGTAAATGTCAAAAAGGGTTTTTGGCTTAGGTAGGGGATATTTAAGGCGGTGAATTTATTAGAAGAGTGTGCAAAGGAGGTGCCAAATATTAGGAAAGTGTATAAGATAAGGTTTGTGTTGGTTTCAAGTGGTGATATAGGGGACAACAATATTATGAAGCACCAATGGTCTACCCACCCCTTTCTTAGTGCACCCTTTAAGGCATGCACTTAGAAAGATTGAGACTTGATTGGTTCCTGCAAGAAAGAAACCATCAATAATTGATAAAGTTTGAAAATATTATGTGTATACACTATCTATCCATTGGGGACACATATATAGATAATCAAATCTATAATTGGTACATTAGCCCATTAGGGGCATCATACGACATAGTTTTTAGTTTCCCAGGTTATATATTTGTATACTCCATATCATGGATTTAACATTGATTATATTTATATATTTATCATCCTATACTACTCATATTTTTTTCCAACTACTAATAATATAGACTCAACTTATGTACACCTTTTCACTTACATAAATTTGTATCACATATTTATATATACTTTCATTTGTAGCTTTACTAGTCTATATTTGATTGTGTTTCTTTGGTTTTACATATATTCAAGTACATATGAATATGCCATTATTAGATGGATCTATTTTAATTTATTTAATTATATATATATACATATATATATATATATATATACATATATATATATATATATATATATATATATATATATACACATATATATATATATATATATATATATATATATATATACATATATATATATATCCTTTGGAAATGTTCCCATTTCCTTCTCGGTGCCTTCTTGATTGCGTATGCAGACATTTGAACATGTCCTTCCATGTTTCTCTAATCCAAACTTGTTTATTGTATGGTTATGTGGACATTTTAACATGTCTGTGTATGTTTGATCTTTCTCAAAACTGTGACATGTGCCTATGTCCCTTATATTATGGTCCCTTAGCCTACTTTACATGCCTCATGTATTTGTATGTATGATTTCATGTATGCATCATGAACATGAAACTTATCTCTTGATTTTTGCTTGTACATCTAGTTTGTGATGCCATGATGGACCTCATACATCTACCCTTCCTCCTTGGGTGAATTTAAGGGCATCATGCCCCATCCCCTTAGGTAGTTACTTAGAGTATACTCAAATGTTTTGTTCAGATACATGATGACATTATTCTATCTATCATGACAACCATGTGAATGATATATCTAACATACATCATACATTACCAACTTATGCTTAGATTATTTTACATTTTAGTGTCATGTATACACATTATATCATTCTATCATGTAGATATCACATATTTTCAATCTCATAAAGGATGAATAACTTTTATTTTGAGGATGGTTATTGCACAGGTTCAACAAATCCCCTCAAAAGAGGGGCTATTCATAGGGATTTATCATAAAGATCATGCCCTCTTAATGCACTAAGAACACAATTTTCAGCATGCAAACATAGAATGTAGAGCTTATATTCAATAAAACATATTAAATAATAGTCACATATAGATCAGTCTCAATTGTGCATAAAAATAACACACTTGATCAATAACACAACACATAAGACTCTAACATAGTGTGTTATTGACTAGGGGACCGTGCTACTATCTAGTAGACACAAATATAGAAAATTCCAATTTTTTTAAGAAAGTACATGTATAGTCTAGGTTTGCATAGTATCAATCATATAGTATCAAATATGCTCATTTTTCATACAAATTTCATAGGTTTTGCTCAGATTGGTGGTATCATGCACAACATGATATATCCCATTTCAATTTTAGATGCTCAAACATAGATTATTATGATGTAGTCCAGAATCCATATGCATATATATCATAGTTGGGGACATTTATGTGGCACATTATTCTCATATGTTCAGCTTGACACCAAAACTCTCTGATCAAATGGTACCTCCATGTCATTCTCCACGTTGATACTCTAGATACCATTTTCACCAAGTTAACAATAGATTTATCCTTTATTCCATCTGTAGTGGTTAGAATTATCAAGTAGTCCCTAAGCTACATTCTTGAATGCCTAAGTGGTCCCTAAGACATTTTTCATTTCAAATTTTTTAAGTGGCCCTAGATCCATCCTATATAGTTTTAATTACATCACATATATTCAAATACATTGTGCAAATTTAGTTTTAGATGAATCTACTACACAAGGGTAGGCAATGATGGAGTTATAGTCTAATTGAGATCTTGAGCCACCTATATACACATAATATTTTCAAATTTTATCAAATACTGACATTTTACATCTTGTAGGAACCCATGGAGACTCAATCTCTCTGAGTGCATGCCTTAAAGGGTACACCTGGAAAGAGGTGGGTAGACCATTAGTGATTTTTAGGATTGTTGTCCCTTACTTCCATTTATTTCCATCCAACTAGCTCCTAAAAACCAATCCCTAAGATATTACTCCTCCTTTTGCACACTCCTTCAATATTTGTCCTCTTTCCATCCTTCTTGTCCTCACCTAAATCCCTTTTTGTTATTTGGATATACTGGGTCAATTAGCTCAAACCTATATAGTTTCAGGGTATTTTTAACTTAGGAGCTAGTTGAACTTTGGTTGACCTTGCTCATGACCTAGTGAATTATTTTTCAAAATTATACGTGGTCAACTGGGTCAACCCTATCAGCCAGGATTTTAAAAAGGGTCAAGCTTTAAATCTACCTATAAATACAATATCATTTCATCATTATTTTAGTATGAAAAAAAGAGTTATTATTTACTTTCACTTCTTTACAATCTACTCTTCCACCATTCTACTTGAGGAGTCTTAGCTTAGGGTTTTTACTTGGTGAATCTAATGTTGTGGATAAGTATTGGATGTTTTGGCCTTTCTTAGTGATCCTTATAAACCATAATAACCTATTTCAAATCCACTTTGGCCAAAAGAGAGATTGATTCTCGATAGGTTCACATTCATATAAGTATTGTCTAACTTTGCTACTATCTTTAGTAAATAGAAGTAGCATAATTATTTGCTTTGAATAATATTACTCTTCATATTCCATGTAGTAGGGTATTACTCATACTTTGATTAATTAATATTATCCTATACATGTTTTGATTATTTATTAACCCCTCATGTTGTGCCACAAGCTTTGGTGAAACCTATATTAGATTTACTTTTCTTGTTATTAGATTAAGTGAAATATCAAAACCTAGGACCCCCTTAGGTTAGAATTAAGGCTTTAAAACCCTCCTTATCATGGTGTATTGTGATAAATTATCCCCTAATCGGGTCTAGTGGATCCCCATATTGGTTATGATCCCACTTAACAAATGTCTTCCCAATCAGAAGTCTATGTATGTTCTATCTTCTCTGAGTTAGGATTGATTTATAGACATGATGCATTTATGATTGTATACATTCTAGTAAACGTAATGTGAACTAACCCTCATAGGATTTGTTCACTCATTTTTCATTATTTTATCATTTTTATAATATATTTTCCATATTGGGTCGACTACATCAACGTAGTTCTAACTTTTGTCCATAGGTTTAACATACAGTCCCATCTAAATGACTATGATCTTTATGTATAGACTATTTTTGATGTACATGCTACTAGATTGACCCAGGTGACCTAGTACATTTTTTCAAACTTTTAAACATCCATTCTAGACTACTAGGTCACTCCAGTCGACCATGTATATTTTAGACACTCAGTAACAGGCTTCTGTAATGCTAGATTGACCCAATTAACCTTGTTAGCAGGATTTGCAAACATTTACCAAGGTTTTTTGATATCAATATCATTGTTTTGCATATTTATACTCACTAAGGTTCCTTTATATCCTTTCTCTCTTTTCTTATAGTCTTTCCTTTCATAATTTGTAGTCTTCAAAATTGCCCATGTACAGTCAACTGGATCTACCATGTCAACCAAGTTCTATATTCTGTGTGTTATATAAATCATAATTATTTAGAAAAGGTGACATTATTTACCCTATTCTATATTCTGTACATACACTGTTGACTAAATCGACACTATACTATGTTTCAAAGCTAGAATAAACCTTTATTGCTAGTAATTAGCTCACACTTTCATTTATTATTTCATGCATTATTAGGTTAGATCACATAGTATAATTAGGTTGTTTTTAATTTACTATTTAGTTTCACTATTTTATATTTTATGAACACATCACCAAATCATAAAATCTTAAACAAGCACTTTAAAAATTGTCTACCCAAGGCCTACCTACTTGGATTTAATACTACAGGGGAAGCCAAATTTGTTTTATAGCCATGTATAAACACATGGTTAATGGTATAATTTGGCTAATCACATGACACCCTTATCATTGTGGTGTGTGAAGTGAGGGGTAGGCCCTAATACCAAGCCTATACCATTGCCAGTAGAGATGCCTTTTAGTCCAAATGTCCTAAAACTATCCTTAGATTTATTTCTAATTTATTGCTTATTAAAAACTTCCCATCATATTTAAAACTATACTCTAATAATATAAATAAAATTAAGGTTGACCATCTAGTTAACTTTTTATTTCCAAGTTGATTATTTTCCCTTTATTTAATTGTATTTTGTATTGCAAAAAAATGCATTAGCCAATGTTGGTGTAAGGTTTTGTGTTGTGCCTCAATTGGATCACCCTCATTAATCTAATTGATTATTTGTTTCCTTTCAATTATTTATTTTCTAAATACTTTCAAAATTATTCTCATCTTAGTGCAAAGTCATTTTAGTCGACACAGTCTATTATAGGATGCTTGTTTTTCCCTTTCTATTATACTTAGTTGACCCAGTTGATTCTATATAATTTTTTAGCCTTTGTTTATTATGTTAGGTTGACCCAGTCATCCCTATAATATTTGTAGGATTTTTTTCTATGATAAGTCAACCCAGTTGACCCTATAGTATTTTTACATTCCCTATTTGCTGATCTAGTTCACTGTCTTTGTTGTTAGCATTACATTCATTTCTCTTCAGTCATAATGAAGCATCCTATTAGAATCTTCTTGGAAAAATTGAATCAATTTAGATACTATATGGGATGTTCATTTCTTCCTCTCTTTTCTACCCAAGATCACCATCCCTCTTGGGGCACCTCTTCCTCTCTTTCATCCATCATTTATAACATGGTGTAAATCACACCTCAAGATGAAGTTGATGGGTCTGATCCTTTTTGTACTTACCAGGATATTTATCATATCCAAAAATTTTAAACTAATATGGGAGTAATTGACACAAGTTTAATCAATAATATCATTAATAATCTATCTTCTAATAACCTTCCCCCTAACACTAATTTAGGGAGTGATCCTACCAACACCAACCCACCACCTAATACAACTCAACTTCTTACCCAAGTTATTCAATAAATAAACATAATGAAGAACTCTAACACCAATCAAATGATGAAACTTTAACAACATTTTATTAATATGGCTAATCAACCTCCAATTATCCATCCTCAAGTTAATCCCAATTACATTCTTCCACCTCTTAGAGATGCCTCAGGTGATGCTATTCATCAACCCATAATGAATAATAAGATACATCAAACTATTCAAAATGAGCCTTTAACCCTTTTTATTGTATCAATTGATATTGGTAACATGTATCCAACTATCAAATATGATGTGACTAAAGACCCTACCTCATTTCTTAAAGGCTTTGGAAATATTCAAAAAGAGTGGATCCAAAATAATATTTTTTCCACAACTAAACTCTTATTTAAAACCTTTACTAGCGATGTATTAGAATGGTATAACCAGTTACCCCAACATTCCTTTTAGCAACTGAAATATTTGGTCAATCCTTTAGTTAAAGATTTTCAACATAATGATCTTCCCAAAAGTTGTCTTAGCCACTTCATCAATGCTAAGAAATACCCCACTAAATCAGATCATGAATTTAACAAAATAGAGAAATCATTGGCCCATAAATCCAATCATAACATGATTGATGATATTTTATTCAAAATCTTTATCACTGCTTTGACTCCTCTTTAATACAAGGTTTGAACCTTTGCTCCACAAACACTTAATGAAGCTCTTAACCATTCTAAAGATCAATACTTTATTATGAAGCAATTAAAACCTAATCCTAAACTTTTAAAAGGTTATTTTAAAACATCTACCAATACTATCACTAGTAGTATACCACAAACCAAACTAGGAGTTTTCAAGACTGATATTCCTTCATCTTCTCACACACCTCTCTCAGCTCAGCAAATGAAATAATTTTTACCACCCTCTAAACCTTTCATTTATCCTAAAAATCCTCCCAAGTGGTATGATCCTAATCTACTTTGCTATTTCCATGCCAACATTGGTCATTTCCATGAATCTTGTAAAGAGCTCATTAAATTTTTTGTCTCCTATATGCTTGGTGATTCATTTAATAATGAAGCCATGATCAACCTTCATCATCAAGAGTACACTATTGCTTTTTAAAAGTGACAAGTTTCCAAATCTTCTACCTCAAATAATCAAAAATATTTTTATACAACCAATAATCAAGCAAACACTAAGGATGTTTGTGCCATTGATATTGATTATGATCAATGTTATAACAATTCTCAATATATTAACACTAATAAGGTCAATTATTATTTCAAGATAGATCACAAAGATCTCATTACCAAACCTAAGAATCCATATTTAGAAGAACAACTTCTCAAGTATACTACCACCACTATTCTTATTATGGAAGCCCATGAGGAACCACCTCCTCCTTCTAAACCTCCAACTTAATTTATACCTTTAAAATCTACTTTAGCTCATAAACCTCATGTTAGTTCTTCTAAATCTCATTGGAACTTTCTTGAAGAACTCAACTCTATGCCTTGTAAGATTCCACTTATGGATTTGGTTCGTAATTATCCCTATCATCGTAAGTTCCTTATGAAACAACTCTAAAAAATTGAAGATCTATCTTCTATTGATGAATAACCACCTTATATTAAATCTCAACATGCCAATGTCAATACCATTAAAACTATGTGTCCTTCTTCCAATCCTTCTATTGGATTTCTTGAAGAAGAAATGATCAATGATGAAATTATTTTTCATGTTGATGATCTACCACCTTTCATTAAAATAGTCATTAATACTACCCTTATCCATAAATTTCTAGTTGATGAAGGATCTGGTATTAATGTGACATCTTTGTGGCTTATCCAACAACTTGGTTATAACAAAGATCATCTTAGGAAAACTCATCTTACCTATCATGATTTTGATAAGACAAATCAAAATCCACTTAGTTGAATTTGGCTTCCATTAACCATCAGACCTAAAAATTTATGAACTAATGTTATGGTCCTTGATTTACCCCTATATTATAACATACTACTTGGTCACCCATGGACTCATCAAATGAGGGCCATTTCTTTTTCCGATAGCCAATGCATTAAATAATTACAAAATTGAAAATGATATAAGCACGAATCTAATCCAAACCCATGGATCATTCGACTTCCTAATCCAAAAAACCATTATCTTATTCCTATAATTCCTAAAATCAATAGCGGTCCTTTATCCGATTTCATCAACATGATTCTTGATTTACAAGTTACTCTTATGTATTTCAATGATGATGAACCTAATGATTTGTAACATACTTGTAATAATACTAAGCCACCTCCTTACATTTTGTAGTGGCTTTCCCATTCTCTATTACTAAGAGACCATACTATTCATTTTATTTATGAGATTACCAATTTTCCCCCTCCATGAAATGCTTAGGAATCTTCTCTACTAGAATATGTCTTCACTTGTAATGATTTTGGAATGGCAAAATTATTTCAAGATCCTCTCATCATTCCTCCTCGTACATTTAGTAATTTAGGTATTTCACTTTTTGAAACTCCCCCTAATTCTCAAGAATGTACAATTTCTCCAATATATGATGATAACTTTATAATAGCCTAAGCTCAATCTCAAAACTTCAATGTCTATCATTATCAAAAAACCTTATCTCAAATTCATGCTTTTAATTAGGATGTCCATACCATTTATATAGATCATGACTTAGATCTTGAGGGTCATGTGCTTCTTCCCAATTATGCACTTATTGATACCCATTGGGTGGTAGAACAACTTACCTTCTAAACTTCCAAAAAAATCTTACATATCCTTTGCCACTTATTGATCCAATCATTACATCTAATCCTCCACTTATAAATGCAACCAAAAACACTCCAATTTATTTTGATCCATCTCCCTCTCCTACTCCTAAGATTACACTCGATGCTAAGGGAACTGATGTCCATCAAATAAATTTAGTATCATCACCATGGTAATCAAAGTATAGATATTGAATTAGATGTTGAGTATTATGGTCTTCTTCTTACCTTGCCTAGTGATGAAGCTATTCTTAAAATACTTAATGCTCGAGAACCTCAACTTACTTAGCAAAATCATAAACTTGGGAATTTTAAAACTAAAACTTGTTTCAACTTCATTTCTATCATTTATCCTAAAGCTAATCCAATCTCTTCTTTACCTAATGCACCATACCATTTTCAATATGGCAATTCCATGCTTATCAAAGAAACAAATATCATATAATATGGTACTCCATCCTATCCTCAACCAATTATAGTATCTCATGAACCCTCACCTACTGAAAATGATAATTTAAGCTTATTACTTTATAAGTATGATTAGGTTTTTTCCTAGTCCTACGAGGACATGCTTGGTATTGATCCTAACATTTTGGTATATAATATCATTACGTATCTTAATGCCAAGCCTATGTGTCAAAATTAAATTAAATTTTCACCTTAGGTTTCCACTCTATGTCATAAAGAAATAGTCAAATTAATCGATGCTAAATTTATTAAACTAATGGATTACTTTGAATGGGTTTCTAATATTGTTCCCATTCAAAAAAAGGTCACTATGGTCATTTAAATTTTTTTTGATTTATGAAATCCTAACCTCACTTGTCCTAAGGATAACTTCCTTTTAGCTTTAATAGATGCCATTGTTCATTCCACATCTAGTTATGAAATGTTATCTCTTATAGATGGATTCTTAGGTTACAATTAAATTTACATTACCCTCGAGGACCAACATAAGACCACTTTCACTATGGAATGGGGCACCTATTGCTATGTTAAATTGCCTTTTGGTATCAAAAATGCTATAGCCACTTACCAATGAGAAATGAATCACATCTTTCATGATATTATGCAAAAAATTATTAAAACCTATTTAGATGAGCTCATTGATAAATCCAAAAGTTATATGACTCATCTATCAGATCTTGCTATCATCTTTGATCATCTTCTTAAGAACTGGGTTAAACTCAATCCCTAAAAATGTGTCTTTGGTGTCACATCTAGAAAATTGTTAAGATTCCTAGTGTCTCTTTCCATGACATCTATGTTGACCCTGCTAAGATTAGTTTTTTTGTTAACATTCCCATTCCTCATTCTATTCCTAAAATTTATACTTACATAGGAAAACCTAGGGAAATTATATGATTCATCCATAAAATGGCTTATCACATTCACTTTTTTAATTCTCTTCTCAAGAAAGGTACTAGTCTAGAATGGATAGACCCTTGTCAAAAAGCCATTGATAACATAGAAGAGTCATTACTTCACCCACCTACACTTTGTCCTCTTAATGATCAGCCCTTGATCCTCTATACTTCTTCCACACCTATATCAATTGGGGCAATGCTTTCCCAATAAGATGATATTGGAAGAGAGTATTTTATCCACTACATTAGTATAGGCCTCATCAATTATGAAACATGTTACACCAAAATCAAATGTGATTGCCTCACCATCTATTTTACAGTCAAAAAGATTTGCCATTACATGATTTACCAGACTACTTATGTCATCATTCATTCTAAACCCCTTCATCATTTCTTCTCCAAATCTTTTCTTCCTAGAGATAGAATTTGAAAATGGATATTCCTCCTTATGGAATTTAATCTCTACATCATCACTCAAAAAATTATCAAATGACAAGTCATAGCTGATCAACTTACCGCATCTCCTTGCTAGCTATTTCTCCCCTTCAAGATAGTCTTCTTAATGATAATATCCTCTACTTTGAAGGTCTTAATCAAGTTATTTCTCTCAAAGATTATTTTCATAGCTTTACTACTGATCTTGAAGTAAATAATCTTGATAAATCCAATACTACTAAACCTAAAGTAGTCATCGAGGAGATTCCTAAAATTAATGTTGACTTAAATGAGGATACTTGGACCCTTAAATTTGATGGTGATAAATTCCTTCAAGGAGATAGGTTAGGGTGCATTCTTACCAATCCTCTTGGAAAAATCATTCCTTTAGAATTTCACTTCACTTTTGATGTTACCAACAATATGGCTAAATATGAAGCTCTAATCTTAGGCTTGCAAGTTTCTCTTGACTTAAACATTCAATATATACATGATTTAGGTGATTCTTAGCTTTCTTATTTCCAATTCAATGGTGATTATCAATGCAAAAATGAAAATCTCATTACTTATCATCAAATTACAACCACTCTCATTAAGGATTTCATCTCTTTCACTATTGAGCCTATCCATCAAGGTCAAAATTACATTACTGATTCCCTGGATTCTTTAGCTTTTCTCTTTCATCCACACCAACTTCTTTCTGATCCTACTTTTTTATACAAATAATAAAATTTCCATCTTCAACTTAACCACTAAATTCACTTATTTTCCACTTTGAGGCTATTACCATTTGACAAAACCCATGGTATAAAGACATTATTCATTTCTTGGAACACCAAACGTATCCTCCTAATTTAGATTCTCATGAAAAGACACGCATTCATAAACAAAATTTTAAGTATGTATTTCAACACAACATCCTTTATTTTATTAATGTTGAAGGTAATTTTTTCCATTATGTTATGCAAGATGAGGTCCCTCCTCTTATTGAATAAGCACATGGGGCTATTTACAGTGGCCATTATAAAAGACATGCTACAACCTGCAAATGCCTATGTATGGATTAATTTTGGCCTAATCTTAAAAAGGATGTGATTGAACTCACTAAAAAATGTACTCCTTGCCAACTTCATGATGATCTAATTCATTCACCTCTAGTTGAAATTCAAATTATCAAATCTCTTTGGCCATTTTCCATGTGGGGATTTGATTTCATTGGTAAATTACCTTGCTTCCAAGATGGGCATGTTTTTATCATCACCTTTATCAAATATTTTACCAAATGGGTTAAATCCATGCCCCTTATTAATGTTACCAGTCTTACCATTTCTAACTTTATTCTTAATCAAATCATTTGCCTCTTTGGTATTTCCCACACCATCATTTCTGATAATGGTGATAATATAAAAAATAAAATTTTTAAATAGATTTGTGCTAAGTTTAAGATCAATAATAAATTTTCTAAACCTTATCATCTGTAATACAATGGTCAAGATAAGGCCACTAATACAATTCTCAACAAAATTATCCAAAAGATAATTCATGAAACCCACATGGATTGGCATCTTCATCTTTATCCTACTCTTTGGACCTATCAAACTAGCATACATACTACCACTAAGGCAATGTCATTATCTATTATCTATGGTTCTAAGTCAGTTATTCCATTAGAAGTCAATCTTCCCTCTCTCCATATATCTCTCCATGGTATCATTCCTAATGAATAATTGTGTGAAGCTTTCTTTCATACTCTTGATCCCCTCAATGAACATCATATTTATACCTTATAACATAACCACCAATACAAGGATCATATTTACAAATAATATAACAAACATGTTAAAATTTTCACATTTAGTATTGTTGATGTTGTCCTTGAATTAAACTACACCCATGATAAAGAAGTAAATATGCCCAAAAAAAGTGGGATCCCTATTTAGTCAAAAACATTCTTGGTCCAAGCACCTATCACCTTTAAACAAATGAAGGACATGTTTTTAAAGAGCCCAACAATGCACAATTCCTCAAAAAGTACTTTTCTTGAAACTTTCCTTATTTTAATGATTTGTATCTAGAACTATCTAACACTTGTTATAGGTTACTTACATGTGTCTCTCCCTCTGCAACAATGATCTCTTTTCACAAACCTTTAGTCCTTCATTTTTGGTCTTTTGGTTTCCCCTTTCTCTCATGAGTTGAATTATAAAACCATGGATAGGACCTAATCCTCCTCATGATGTAACATAGTCTTATTTATCTTTATTATTTTTACAAACTTTTTGGCATCCCTTAGATTTTTCTTTTATGAGCTACATTGTAAAACCACAGCTAGGACTCAATCTTCCTCACAAAATACCATATTTTTGCTTACCTCATTTATTTTTCACATTCTTTGTGGCACCCTCATGGGTTTCTCTTTTATGAGTTGTAGTGTAAGACCATGGATATGACCTAGCCTTCCTCATAAAATTACCATCTTGTCATTCCTTTTCTAAAAATATTATTGATCCTTGTTCTCAACTTTAGCTTTTGCTTATTTTGATAGATGAAATTTACACAACAATATATGTTAGCATATATTCCTCCATTTAATTTATTATTATGATAAGGAATCACACTTTTTCTATCAATGTATCCCTTTTTTTCCCTTTATCACATTTTTTGTGATTTAAAGTAATTCAAATTATTTCATGTGTCCCTCCTCTTCATTTCCTTTTCTTTCACTCTATATTGGATCAAACAAGGTTGAAGTCAAGATAACACTTTTATTTCACCTAGATTTATGAGACTCTTAGAGCCCATGCTTTCTAAATTTCTCTCTCTTAGAAACCAAGTCCCAAGTATTCAAATGAAATTCATATTTAACATACATGTTTGGTTTTCCAAATCTTTATGGAGGAGGAATAGAAAAATCCATCAAGAAATTTAAAACCCAAATAATTTGAATCAAAAGGCAATGATATACAAAAAAGAAACATAAAAATATCAAAAGTTAAAAATCACAACAAAAAACATGAAAACAAGCACATCTTCTATCTCTAATCAAATCTCAAACTCCATAGTTGGCCTCACATAGAGATGAGGTCCATTGGGGTGAAGTAGGATAGTACATTTGAATAGGATAATTCAAAAAAATATATGGTGTTACCTACTTTCTCACACAAGAACCCAATCTTCAGCATAGATCGATGGTTCTGTAAGGGGTCTTAAGGAATGAGGAACACATTGTGAGATGGTAGGTCTATTTTAATTTTCATGAATATAAGCTTCATGGTATGATCTACATTTTGAATTTTTTGATGTAAGACTTGTGTGGCTAAGAGAATTTTTTGAGAGTCCTTAAGTTCAATAGTCCTCTTGTTTTGACAAACCTAATTTGAGTGTCTTGACTTTGATAAAGAGTTCCTCTACCTTAGTTTTTACTTCATTCTCCTCTCCTCCCATTTCATTTCCCCCCTTGATAGATAAATTTTGATTCCAAATCTATTTTACCTTCTTTTACTTCCCTCTTATTCATCTCTTAAAAACATGCTAACAATACTTTATTTAAGGTTTTTATCTATCCTTAGAGTGAAACATGTTTGAGAAACTATGGATTACTTTATCTACACCATAGAATTACATTACTAGACTTGTTTTAATTTATTTTACCATTTGTCATTTTTGAATTATCTTATTTTTATAGACACCTGAGTCCATACATTTTTCCATTATTGCATGAGGTTGGATTGTTACTTATCAATCAGTAATGTTATTTTACCTTTTTATACATCTTTTTCCATTTTTGAGTGAGATAAGGATTGTTACTGCTCACTCATCAATGTTGTTTTACCATTTGGTTACTACTTTTACATAAATGTTTGATTATCATCCTTTTTGACATGTATCCTTGGTTTGACTTGGTGAGTTTACCTTTCTTACTTAAGGTTTAATTTTTTTAGTTTTTCGGTATTTAGTAGCCTTGGACTTTTGGTTACCTGATTTACTCTTGTTTTTGACTTGTTAATTTGGTCTAATATCTCACTTGTCAACCCAAGTTGCCAAATTCCCAAGTACATGTCATCCTCATAGCACTAGTTCTCTTCACTTTCCTACGTTTGTTTGCTTTTCCTCTTTTGTTTTGTATTCTTGGCTTTGTCAAAAGAAGTCATTATACCCTATACAATCAAAACTAAAAACACAAAAGAAAACCATCTAGTGATAAAGGTAAGTTTAGGTATGCATCACATTTACTTTTTAGTTGTTTCCATTTCAGTCATTTATTTTTAGTTATTTTATGTTTTAAAATACTGCAACTTTTTTTTAGCATCAATGTTATGTGTTTTTATGTTCTTTCTCAAAGCACCATCCCTGTTGCACCTTAGTGACACATGATGATCTTTGAGTGGGGCATATGTATACATATAATATTTTCAACTTTTATCAAATACTAATGCTTTACATCTTGCAAGAACCCTTAGGACTCAGTCTCTCTGAGTGCATGCCTTAAAGGGTGTATTGGGAAAGGGGTGGGCAGACCTTTGGTGCTTCATAAGATTATTTTCCTTTATTTACATTTATTAGCAATCCAATCAACTCCTAGAAACCATTCCATAAGTTATTAATCCTCATTTTGCACACTCCTCCAGTCTTTTTCCTCTTTCGATCCTTATTTTCCTCACCTAAATCCCTTTTTGTCAATCAACTATACTAGGTTGACAAGGTCAACCCTATACAAATTTGGGGTATTTTTCACTTAAGAGCTAGTTGACCTTTGGCTGACCTAGCTCATGACCTAGTGAATTATTATCCATAATTATATTGGTTCGACTGGGTTGACCCTATTAGTTGGGAGTTTTGTAAGGGTCGAGGTTCAAATCTACCTATAAATATAAGATCATTTCATCATTATTTAAATATGGAAAAAATAATTATTATTCGCTCATGCTTATTTATAATTTTCTATTCCACCAATCTACTTGAGGAGTCTTAGCTTAGGGTTTCTTCTTGGATAATCTAGTCTTGTTGATAAGTATTAGGGTCTTACTCATAATTAGCTTAATTGAGATTCTCCTATACATGTTCTGATTATTTACTAACCCCTCATGTTGTGCTAGAAGCTTTGGTGAGTACTAGATTAGATTTACTCTTCTTGTTATTATATTAAGTTAAATATCAAAACCTAGGAACCCCTTAGGGTTATTATGTGATTATGTTAGACTAGAGGCTTTGAAACCCTCCTTAGCACGGTGTATTATGATAAATGGTCCCTAATAAGGTTTAGTATATCCCCATATTGTTCATGCTCTCACTTAACAAATGTATTCCCAATCAAAAGTGTAGGTATGATCTATATTCTCTAAGTTAGGATTAATTTATAGACATGATGCATTTTTGATTTCATACACCACTTACATAAGAATATTGGATAAGTCATCAGTCTAATCTAATTTAATCATAGATTATGATGCATCAAGAAATTGTGGGAAATGATGGAGTCAAGGCCATCTTGATTTCTTGAGCCACCCACACATGGGGATTGAGAATGTCATTGAATAATTCCAATTTATTCACCATTTCATCACCATCTACATGCACACATAAGATGTCACTAGGTTTTATATTTGGTTCACATACCCAATGAGGTGTATTTATTCCTTTCCTCTTTTTTCTTCTTAATTTACTTTTTTTTGTCTTTATTTTTTATATTTATTAGGACTAATTCCTTCATGTTTCATTCATAGGAAACACACTGGAGAATGCTTCATAGACTCAGAAACATATTCATGGGTTTTGCATCTTAAGTAAGTCTAGGTAAATTTCACTTTATTTATTCTAGTCATTCTAACTTTTTTTATTTATATAATAAAGGTGGGACAAATGTAGTCATCTAAAATGTCATTTCAGTTCAATGAGTTTTTCTTGAGACCACCTTATCCTTATCTTAGCCTTAAACCATTCTTAGGGCCTATCTTGATCATTTTATTGATTTTATATGAGTCTATACCATTCCCAAATATACCAAAAGTATCACTAAGCCACCCCCTAGGTACCCAAGCATCTTATTCATTAGATCCTCCCACCTAGACATTAGTTTGGACCTTTAGACACAATCACACTATGTTATTGACATAATGACCATGCTATTATCCCCTTACTCCATACTCTCCTAACAAGTATATTTTAATTCTGTAAAGAACTATGAGGGTTGGCCTAGACCTATTTCATATATATGACATAATGACCATGCTACTGTCCCCTTACTCCATACTCTCCTAAAAGATATATTTTAATTCTATAAAGAACTATGAGGGTTGGCCTAGACCTATTTCACATCTTGACAAGCACTGATACACACACACACACACACACACACACACACACACACACACACACACACACACACACACACTACTTTTAATCAGTTATGCACATTGATCCCTATTCTACCCTACTTATATATACACCCATATACAACAACACAAAGCTTAGATTACTCAAAATTTAAGTCTCAAGTCAAACTCAAAACACTCATACTAGAATTCACTTTTACTTTCACCAGCACTTATATTGAGAGAACTACATCGAGCTTGATCCCCTTTCAAAGTATTGGTATGTAGACAATACTCACCGCATTAGGTATTTAGTTCCAACATCAATATTTTTCTAATTGTCCTCCTTAAATATCATAATAAACATGGAGGCCTAGGGTGTAACATCAAAAGTAATCAAAATAGGGAACATACATCAAACTAGTATCCATTAACACAAGCATAGACTCCCCATAACTAGGTGAAGGTACACGAAAAAGTTTATTATCTTTGCTTAAAAAAGGACACTATCATTGAATAGAGGACACAAGCATGTTATATAATTATCTAAAGGACTACGTTATTATCCAAAGGACTACACCATTATTTTTTATTTTAGTTAGTATTATATTTATTTATTTATTTTATTTTTCTGACTAGCTCCATGAGCCTCACCCATCTACAACCAGGTTATAGTTGTTTGGCTGGTGTTGACCCCTTTAATAGATAATGGTGGTGGTTGGCCTGATGGGCCTACAACCTTCCCCCCTCCTATAATGGGTTGGGGGGAGGGGGCAAGGTGTGGTTTGGGATTGACCCAACCGCCTTCCCCCATATATATATATATATATATATATATATATATATATATATATATATATATATATATATATATATATATATATATATATATAAATTTATTTTATATATATGTGTTATATATATAATTTTAGTTTTTTATTATTAAATAATTTTTATAATTTTTATTTATTTATTTTTTTGTATACATATTTGTAAATATTATCTATAAATTATTTTCATGAATTTATTTATTCATTAAATATACCTTTAAATAATATGTTTTTTATTTTAAATTTGTTGAAATATATGTGTGTGTTATTTATTTATTAAAATGTAATGCATAAATTTACATTTTATTTATATCCCAAATACAATTTAATCAGTTTAATTTTGATTATAAATATAATGGCACTAATATTTTTTTATAATTGATTTCTATATTAATATAAGATTTTGAACAATTTTCAACTTTATTTTATTTTACCATAAGAATGAATATATAATATTATTTTTAACTAAATAAAATAGAATGTAAAAGAGAGGAATACTTTGTTTATTGTTACAATCAATTATCCATATAACCAATATATGATTTTCTAAAATGATTTGTGATCAAATTTCTTTTGCAACAAGTGTGTATATATACACATTCTTTCTTATAATTAAGGAAGAGAGGGGTAATAGTAATGAGATATTTATTTTATCAAAAATCATGCAACCTCAATTTTTTTTTTTAAATTTTTATCTAGGAGGAAGAAGTTCATTTCCATAAGCAAACAACATATAAATTTAAAAGAACAAATTTTTCATTTGTATTTATAATCTTATCTAAGATTTAAGGAAGAGAAACATGTAGCATATATTATTTTAAAAAAAATTAAGAAACCCATTTAGCAAGAGTTACACTTATTCCTACATGTTACAAGTGAGACTTCACCTCCATATTTCATTCACCCTATTTTTATTGCATAACCTATCAAAATATTTAAACATCCCATTATTCATATGATCAACATAATAGAAAGGAATATAATCTTTGTGTGTGTTAGGCGGGGGAGGGGGAGAGAAGGAGGGGGGAGACGGAAATAACTGAAAATAGAATGTAGAATCCATTTTACAACATAAGTTTACAAGGTTAAGATCATAGTCTCTTACAATATATTTAAGAATCCCTAAAGAAATATCCAATATTATAAGCTTTAACATGTCTTCCATAAAACCTTATTTTTCATAATGATTCACAAGGGGAAAATCTCATCAACAACAAAAAAAGGTTTGGAATAAAAAAATACATAAGAGAGTAGCCATCGTGCTTCAACCTCAACCTCCAAGCTCCAAGGTTCAAGAAATAAAGACCTACACTCAAGTAGTCAAGTTCCAAATATATCTCAAGGACACCCAAATAGGCCAAAGGAAGGTGCTTGACCACCTATCCAATAGGTATCATTTCATGGGATCCTCAACTATTAAGGTATATGCATATCCTACCCAAAGCCCAAGGGAAAGAGGCATGCAATCAACTCGATACGCATAGGTATAGGGTATTTCAAAGATCACAAAATAGTACCAAAAATCCACAATAAGAAATCAAGGGAAACAAAACAAGATAACGTAATTCACATGGAAGACACAAATATTTAATTAGTTAAGGAGAAGAGGCTTTTAAATTCTTTTTCATATAATTTCATCAATGTGTAGAAGGGCTTCCAAGCCAAATTCAAAAATGCTTATCAAGCATCAATCTTCCTCCCTAGACTTTCTAGTGTAAAAGTCATCCCAAGACCACTACCAACATTTGCACAACAACAAGAAATGAAGAACATGGAAATAATACAAGATAAAAATAATTAAGAATAGAATATTAAATCAAGGGCATCAAATCCATCCAACATTCTAATACATTTTTCATAAGGAATAGTTATTCAAGAAAACAAGAGAAGGGAGAGAGAGAATTCAAACATAAGAAAAACACAAGTAAAATGCCTACCTCAACCCAAGCTCTACTTGAAAATATTATCCAAGTTTTTTTCCTTTCACCAAGATTCAAGCTCTCCTCCATCCAAAAATAATCCTCCTAAAAGACCAAAATAATGCTCTTAAAATAGACAAGGCCACAAAATCAACAGGCAATAGAGAAAAGAAACTTGTCCATCCTTATCCCAAGGATGTGAGTAACTTTCAATAAAAACTCTTAGAATCTCATAAATAAACTTACCTACATAGGTGTTCCTTAACAAAATATACAAAATATAACTCACTTGTACTAAGTACAGGCTTGCTTGTGGGGATGAAAATATAGGTGATAAATAAAGTCCTTTTCATGACTAAAAGGTCGTCAAAAGACCTTGGAAAACCATACTAGCCAATGGGTATGGGTATGCGCTTAAAAGAGACTTGTGAACAAACTTTATTTGTTAAAAAATCAGTGTTAAAAGTGGGTGTAAGAGAAATCTCCGGATTAGACACATGTGTTGAGTTTCTAGGTCAACCCAACTCCTAGTCAAGGGTAATTAACCTCATAGAGGTTAACATAAGTTTAGGGCAATTTAATTAGGAATGAATATTAGGATAAAACAACATAATGAAAGATAATAAAATTAGAAATAAAAGTCATAAAAATAATTTGATTAATAATTTAAAATAAAATGGTTAGTATAAAGTTAAAGGCTAGGGTGATTTCAATGGTACATATGGTTTGTCAAGGCATGCCTGAGTCCATCATAATCATACCTTTGGTACCTTGTAGTTTGTACACTAAATAAAACATAATATACATCAAATAAAATAATTGATATCTAAATGATATGCATTTACGTGTACCCACCCACGCACCCACTCACCCACCCAACCACCCACCCACACACACACACACACACACACAGAGAAAACTGTTAATATAAGAATGCCATTACATCGAATGATAATATTTGGTTTATCCAATATAATAAATTATAATTCAAAATGATTCATCATATTATTCAACATTAAAATCCAAATAAAATATATATCCACTCAAGGCATTTACATTAAGTAATCATGCATCTAATTTAAGTTTACTGAACTAGTTACTATGGTACATAGTGATACTCTTATATAGTCCCCTACATATCCATTGCAATTACAAATACACCAAAACATATAATATGAAAAAATAATAAGATTAGGATAACATAAAATATCACAAACCAAATTTTATAAACATCTAAGGGTCACCAAAAATGATAAATGGATCAAGATGACTAGATACCTAGGTTTGACAGAAGGGATATTACAAGTTTTAAAAGTAGTTTTCCAAATATCACCTTAGTTAATCCTAAATTTGTGATAAACACTTATTAAGTATAACTTAGTTAAATTAAAAACATTTTTCAATTAATCTAATAGATCATAAATATGAGGAATAGGGTAGTGGTTTTTCACTATTATAAATTGTCTAATGCTCAAAAATCCATGCACGTTCACCTAGTGCCATATTTATTCGATGTTAAAATAATTGGCAGATCACATGGATATTTACTTGGTCAAATGACCCCTCTATATATCAACTCTTTAACTTGATTCTCTATTTAATCATTCTCCACAATAGACAACCTATACATGCCAATGTTAGGAATAGGTGCACCTTGTTATAATTATATCTATTATTGTATATACTTTTTAGGAGATAAAGCTTGTAAATCTTGAAAAAATCATCATAGTTAGACATTAACTTAGCTATTTCATATCTATGTTTATGATCACATCGTTATATATCCTTGTATTTCTTTTCATCCTTGGATTTTAAAATCATGAGTACAATGTTTTTTCTTGCATTGATAGGCCCTTTCATATACCCTGTAGAAACAAGTGATAAAATTTATTTTATCTGATGGGATCTTACATTGTATTCAACAACATATTTTATAATCAAATATTTATTCCCATCCATATATAAGATGTATTTTATATCATAGAAATAAGGAATTATAGGTACAATTCCAAAAATATTAAGTGGAATAACATCTAATTCTACCTCATCAATGAACTTAGAGGTGATTACAAATCTAAGTTTACATGTTTTAGTGACTTTCAACTATGAATCATCACATACCTATCCCAAAGGGTATGGATAAGGATTTTGTTTAATTTTGAGTTCAAATTTGTTGATAACTTATTCATAAATGATATTAGTTTATGATCCATTATGAAAAAGATTGTCTATTTTAGTATGGCTAGAAATCACCCTTATGTGGAACAACTCATTTATTTTATTTTCATTATGCATAGATTTAGAATGTAAAAAAATGAGAAGTATGAAATTTAATGTTATAAGAGTTAGAATTTAAACCTTGCAAGACCATAGTGGTGACCTTGGTTTCATCACTAAGTTAGATCTAAGATCTAGTTGGATAATTGTTGTTATCTTCATATCACCTCTCTTGTTCCCAAACCTTTTTGGCCTGAGATCTGGATGGAGCTTCCAACACAAAATCTTCATGATGAATAAACTGAAAAATTCTTCCCATCCTCTTTATTGACCATGAAATTATGTTTCATCTTACCATTTCCTTTACCTTTGATTTATGGTGGTTTAATTAATTTACTTAGTTTCTTTGTGAAGTTTTCCTTAGTCACCTTACCCCTTGATTCAATATGGCAATTTTAAACATAAACTTTATCAATTTTAGTAGGGTTAAACATAATTATTGTATGCCTAAAATAAATATGTAACATACCAATATACTTTAAAAGAGTTTCTTGAGTGTAAATGGGAATACCCAAAATCAAATCCATTTTCCTAAACTCTTGGGTGTAATCTTATACACTTTGACCCTTAGTTTGCCTTAAGTTTTACAAATCCATAGTAACTTATTTCATATAACCAAATGGATAAAATTTATTTTTTAATGCATAAAAAAATCATTCCAAAAAGAAATCACTTTACCATGATTAAATATTGCCTATTGTGTCTTAATCTATAACCAAATGAGTGTTGTACCACCCAAATAAAGATTAGCTAACTAAATTTTTCCTTCCTCATCGTCAATATTATGAACCCTAAAATATAATTCCATCTTCTTGATCCAATGATCCACTTTATCCACACTAAGATCTTCATTATAAATTATAAAATTGAACTTAATATCAATCTTTACAATAAAATAAACATAATAAAAAACTTTATTTTGTTTATCAAAGGAAGAAACAAAAGGTTTGGAAGGAGATGGAGGAGATTTCATAGGTTCTTCTCCTTTACCCTTACCATTTATTGAGTTTTCTTCGTCTTTTTTACCTTCATTTTCACTTTTGATCCTCTTCTTCATTTCACATTAAAACTCTTTCACCATTCTCTTTATCTCTATAAAAGCTCATCGGTGGGCCATTTCTAATTTTAGTTCTTCCCTATGATATTCCATGGCTTGAATTTCATGTTTTGCACCAATTTCCAAGTTATAATTTTTAAGTGATCCTCCTCCTCACTTTGAATTAGACCTGGTTAACATGAAAAATGGAAAATTTAAAATCTAAAAGCTATGTTATAACATACTCGATCAACTTGATTTGATACCAAACTTGATCTAAAATTGTTAGCTTAGGAAAATGCTAACTATTTCACCAATTTTAAATACTTAACAACTTTTTCTTAAATTTTTATAATTTATGTTTAAAATTGGCTTCGTAATTAAAATCCAATCTAAAACTAATAGTAAATAGTAAGAAAATGAGAAAATAAAGATAAAAACACTGTAAATTGATCTACTAGAGTTCACCCTTATGGATTACATCTTTGGGTCTGATTCAAATAAGGAATCAATCCATTAAAAAATGACATAAAGTGCAAATTTTTTTATCTCTTTACATTAATAAATTTTTCTCAATCTGTAATAATTATCTATCCTATCTTTAAGAAATATATTTAATTAGTTTCCTCCACTAATATTGACCGTTCCTTCAATTAAAGGGCTTAAACTTGCTTTTTTTATCCTTGCAAAGGATAAGAATTACATTTTAATGCTTCAAATGTCTTAGGTATATCAAACAAATCATTATATTTTTACCCAAAAGATTGGCGTATAAATCCCCATTCCTTCACCTTCCTTTAGGCTTATTTAGCTTGAAAATAAAGGATAAATACAAAGTCTTGCATTTTGTATACCAAATTTAGGCATATCCTAATGGATATGCCCCAATAATTGGTTGTGGGAGGTTCTTGGGTTGAATACGACCTCCCATACCCTTATTTTTTTCTTCCCTTTAGTGTATTTCTAGAAGTTTATTTCCACATTGATGGGATAACAAGAAATCTATTGTATAAATAAAAGAGTCTTTGCCTTGGTATGGTCAAAAGGTCATTATTTTATCCCACATGTGTTGGTAATAGGATGAACTTGATGTTTAACTACAAAATTCCATGTCTATTCAATTAGTCATGAAACCACACTTTTATTTGAACTTGGATTTGGTTTAGTGACTTAGAGGATTTAGAGGATACCATGTGGTTTTTAGGTGGCTTAAGTGCTAAGCTTTACAACTTTTGGAAGTTCAGTCTAATATTGGTTATTTGGTAACATACATTAAGGTTTATATACAAATTCACCACCATAATTTTGTGAAGAAGGGTAGCATGGCCCTCATCCTTACAAAAAGAGGACCCCACTAGCTAAAGAGATCCTATTAGATAAATATCATGGGCCCACACTAGTAGGTACATTCTCAAAGACCAAAGACCAAAACAAAACCCATTTACATTCAATCTACTACATGTCACCATATGATTGGTTCATGTGTCAAGCTATTATTTTGACACTTGTGCAAATCTATATAATATGACGATGTTAGAACTGTACCCTATCCATATTTTTAACCTATTTGGATTCATTTTCAATAGCCCATAATTTTTGCATATAGGGTCAAAATGACACCATTAAAATTGTATTGGATAGCTCTCAATGAACTATTTGATATGGGGATAGTTTTGATAGAATTTGGGACCATATTATCATATCAGTTATGGAGATATTCTTGGATCATATAAATTTAGAGCCAAATCCATTACTATGATTGTAAAATCTACCAAATGAAGCATATATACCTTGAAAGGAAGAAATAGAATATGTTGGAGTACTTTATTTCCATATGTTAGTCATGTTTTATTCATACTTGGTAGTGTATGGCCTTATTTACATGGTAGAATATTCTCTCGCCCTTACTCCACCATCATCTTATAACTTTTCCAATATCTCTACCATGGTTCTCAACTCTTCAATGATACCCATGGTAAATTCTACATGTCTATTTAATCTATATTCCAGATCTTGA
>JARHVA010001096.1:802500-840000 GCA_037957365.1 Torreya grandis | reverse complement strand
AGTGTTAAGGATGAATTGAATTATAATAGGATATTACATACAAGTTATATAGATAATATGACTATAGTTGTTTATTGGGATAAGGTATTGGTTTGAACTCTTTTTAGATTCTTGTAATGTATTTTGAAACACAATAGTTTTATATAAAACAAGTCAAAAAATTTTAACCTATATCAATATATATGATAATATGCATAAACTATTATAAATTCTAATTACATATAAAAAATTTGTTAGTGTTTGTGTGATATGTAGTTATTGATTAGAAATACAAATAAATATTGGAATTTATATAAAAAATTTAAATATTGTGTTAATAATTATATATGGTACATGTTATGAATATATATTAGTCCATTGTGAGGTGTGCTTGCATTTATAGTTTTATTGTCTGTTAAAAACTAAGTCATAGATTCCTAAAGAATAGAACACTATTTATATATGCATACATCCTACTAAAAATATAAAAAGTTTTTTACACAAAAGAATATGTTTTCATGAGATTTATGAATTTATTTATCATGAATGGTTATTTTTAACAGATTAGTTGCACATATGAACAATGGACTATGATATTAATATTTTTTATATAATGCATTATATTTTAAGCTACTCATGAAAATAAAAAAAAATTAGTATATATATATATATACATATATATATATACATACATATATATATATACATACATATATATATATATATATATATATATACATATATACATAATATATGTATGTATATATGTATATATATGTATATATATATATACATATATATATATATGTATATATATGTATATATATGTATATATATATATATATATATATATATATATATATATATATATATATATATATATATATATATATATATATAATACCTGGTTGGTATAAATTGTATTTTTTATGTTTATATAAGATAGTGGAGATTCATTCATACATTTGATGGAATAAATGTATGTCTTTTGATTATTTCTCTATTTAACCTATTTTATGTGTGCTAGTAGGAAGTAATCCATATAAATATATTGGTTATATTTATATTAACTAAATCTCATATTGCTGGTACTAAAGAAGTAGTGATACAAACTTCACTACCTTACTAGCATCACCAATGTCTAATGAGGGTAATATGATCAAGTGGTGTGTATGAATTTGATTGATCCTAAAGATAAATACCTATTAAAAATATTATCTAAATTAATGTTAGACATTTTAATTTTATATGTATGATTTACATGTTTGTGTGATATCATGTTAGAACATATTTTTTTTATGGTACACATCATGTATTAGAAATATTATGCCACACGAGTAATAGATTGTCTCTTTGGATTCCCACACTATCATTATATACTCATCCATGGAGGGAGGGAATTATCTAATTGGGCATTATTAATGGTATTAATGGTTTGTGGTTGATGTGGAAATGCACTTAGATGATGCTTTCCCTTCCGACAAAAGTATTTATTTGGAGACTACACTTGAGATTGCCATAGATACTAGAGTTTAGGAACTCATGCTCCATGGAACCTTGAATGCTATATTTTATTTGTTATTATATAAACATTATCCCTGATAAGATGTACTTATTTATTCATTATACATTGACAGTAGTGGTTGTATGTTTGTATCAATCATGGTTGTAAATCTGTAATTACTTTATATATTCATCAATGTTTTGTTCATTTGATGACATTTATCAATGAAAAATATATGTTACATATTTATTTCATAAATTAACATTTTTGAGTGTTATAGTTAGATTCTTGTGGTGAAATCTAATGATACATTGATTTTTTTTTAAATCATGTTTTTAAAAATATATCCTAGCAGGGATGTTACATGTGTTATCAGAGCTACAACTCAAACTCTAAGACCTAATGAGTCTACTAACATTTTCATATCCTTCTATTTACAATACAAGATAATCATGAAAGCTAGATTATCTAGTGAGGGTCTTTCAAATGTCAATGATAATAACCCTCCATTTAATCCTCATTGATTTGTCATTAAACAAATAACAAAATTGGATCAAATTATCATAGCCATGAATAAAACCTAGAGACCATATTTTAGTCTTGGAGTAGGAATTTCATGGTCATGAAGAGGAAATACACCCTTATGTACTTTAAGGGCATCCCGTTGAGTAGGAAAACCCTTAGGATGCAAGACCATAGGTAGCTATAGAATTGACTAGAGATATGAAAAAGGTGAATCCACCTAAGTTTGATGGAACTATTTTAGGTAATGCATCTAAAGTATGGTTGACTGAGATGGATAAGTATTTTGAGATTTAAAACTAATCTGAGGTCACTAAAGTAGTTTGGAGAGTTTACTAGTTGGCTGGTGAAGTAGCTATGTGGTCGGCCAATAATAAGTTGGAAATGAATCTTAACTCAACCACCAATACATGGGAGCAGTTTGTGAAACTTTTTAGATCATAATGGCTTCCAAAACTATACTTTGACCAAAATCTTATAGATTTATAGAATTTAAAGTAAAGAGACTTATTGGTGAATGAGTACTAGTAATAGTTCACCAAAAATTTGAAGTATGTACCTTAGTATCAGGTATATGAGAGGTTTATATTTAATAAGTTTATCATGGGATTAAATCTCTAAAGTGGTGGAGAGGTGGATGTTCATGGGCCATGTAACATGGATCAAGTCTTTGATAAGGTAGTCAAATATGAATAGAATTTGAAATCTCTTACTCAGGATAGGGACAAGTTTAAAAAAAGGTTTCAAATTTCTAAACAAATATTAAAAAAGAAGAACTAGAAGTATAGGAGTGAAGATTCCAATATTTAGTTTAAAAATTAGAATGCTTGATTCAATAATGGTTTAGGCAATATGAAAACATGCACTGGTTTCAAAGGTAGTTTCAAGGGGAACCAATAGTCTGATAGGAATGGACCACTTGAAGTTTTATTCATTTATGGAGGTGAACAATTGTGATAATGAGTGTAACCAACATAATTAAAATAAAAAAATTTATACTCCTCAGCAAGTAACTTTTAAGAAATGTATTCATGTGGCCATTGATAATCAACAAGTGAAATTCTAAGATTCACCAATAGAACTATCAGGTATTTTGTTCGAACAATTAGTTTCCATTTTGATAGATACAAGGGATGAAAAATGTTTTATAGCTCCGAAAATTCTAAATAAGTTATCTAAAAAGGATGGGGTAATGGTAAATGCATGGTTATTATAATATGAGAATGATTAAGAAGTTAAAGTTGACAATTGTTTAGTTAAAGCAAATATTAGGTTTCCTAAATTCACAATAGTAGTGGATATTCATGTAACACTATTGGGGTCATATGATGTGATCCTAGGAATCAAATGTATTATGATTAATAAGGCCAAGGTTGACTTATACCTAAAGAAGGTTGAATGTCTAGAAATTTTTTGGAATCAGACACAAATTCAAGGTGAGAAGAGAGAGTTAATGCTTAGGTAGATTTATACAATACAACTGAAGAAGGCTCATAGAAAATGATGCCAAGTATATATTATTAAGATAAATGAAATGGATGAATCTAAGGAACCTTCCCTTGAATATTATCCATTCTTTAGGAATTTTCATGTTGTGTTTCTAGAGGAATTTCTAGGATTGCCTCCCAAATGTGAATTTGATTTTTCTATTGATATCATACTGAGTTTGAAGCCACAATTTAAAGCTCTATATAAGATGAAAATCATTGAATTAGTTGAATTGAAGGATCAACTCCAAGAATTATTGTCAAATGGGTTGATTAGACCAAGTGTATCACCATGGGGTATACTAGTTTTCTTTGTCAAGAAGGATGGTACTCTTTGACTTTACATTGATTATAGACTGTTAAATAAGGCAACTATCAAAAATAGAAATCCACTACCTCATATAGGTGATATTTTAAAATAGATATGAGGGGAAACATTATTTCCTAAGATTGATCTTTGAACAAGATTCCATCATCTAAGGTTTAGGGATGAGGATATTCCAAAGACAACATTTAAAACTTGCTATGGGCACTATGAGTTCATAGTGTGACCATTTGGGTTAACAAATGCTCTAGTAGTGTTTATGAATCTCATGAATAATGTGTTTAGAGATTATCTAGATAATTTTGTTTTTGTCTTTCTTGATGACATAATTATATACTTTAAGAATGAAAAGGAACATATTCAAAATTTGGAATTGGTTTTGCAATAGTTACAGAAGCACAAGTTATATGCTAAGTTGTCCAAGTGTGCATTTTTCTAGGAAAAAGTGTAGTATCTAGGACATATTATCTCTATGAATGAAATTTTAGTAGATCTAACAAATATAAGAGTCATTATGGAATGACCAATGCTAAATAATGTACATGATGTAAGGAGTTTCATGGGATTACCAGGTTATTATAGGAATTTTGTTATGAATTGTTTTAAGATAGGTAATCCAATTACCTCTCTGTAATGTAAGAACCAAAGTTTTATCTAGTCAAATAAGTGTGAAGTAGCTTTATAGGAATTGATAATAAGGCTTATTTCAGCACCAGTGCTATGAGTGTTTGACCCTAATGGTCAATTTTCAATGATCATAGATGCATCAGGGGATGGACTTGAAAGAGTCCTTATATAAGATGGTGCTGTGTTATCCTATGAATCAAGGAAGATTAATACTTATGAGGTAAACTATTCCCTTCTTGATCTAAGATTTTTAGCAATTGTGCATGCTTTGAAATTTTTGTGGAATTATTTATTGAGAAAACCATTTGAGCACAAGATTGATAACTTGACTTAAGTACATCTTCACCCAACCAAATCAGAATGCTCATCAAAGATGTTGGTTAGTGTTTTTGTCTAAATATGACTTCTGTATCAACTATATTAAATGTAAATAAAATAGATTAGATGATACACTATGTCGTAGGAGGTACATAACATCCATGGTTACTATCAAGAGTACTTTTAGGGATCGAGTGATTGAATTCACACTAGGACATGAGTTCTACAATTAGGTTAGGAAAATGTTATTTGAGATTCTCAAAATCCTAAGAATAAAGGATTGAAATTAGAGAATGATGGTCTTTTGTGATATAATGGAAGGATGTATGTGCCAAATCAAGATAATGTAAGGAAAATAATGTTAAAATAACTACACAATTCCCCATATTTAGGATATACATGAGTAACCAATCTTATGGTAGAGCTTAGACCACTTTATTTCTGTAAGGGAATCAAGAAAGATGCAGTGGACTTTGTGCCACATTGTCTAGAATATTAACATGTGAAAGATGAACATGTGCATCAGGTTTGATGGTTACATCCACATGACATACTAGAATGGAAGTGGAAAGTGATTAGTATGGGAAATTTTCAACGTTTACCATTGTCATAAAACATGCATGAGATGATCTTGATAGTAGTTGACAAACTAACCAAGGTAATTAATTTTATAATAGGCAATTGGATAGATGATGGACCTAATCTTGATAAGAGGTTCATAAAGGAAGTGTATCAGTTACATGGATTTATAAATAAGGTCATTTTTTATCATGATTTGAAGATGACTTGTAGATTTTGGGTAACCTTGAATTTAGCTTTGGTTACATAATTAAGCTTTAGCACTTCATATCACCTAGAGACTGATGGTCAAAATGAGTGATTTAACTAGGTGTTAGAGGATATTCTTCATATTTATTACATGGATCATCAATACAGGTGGGAATATTATCTTCTATTATTTTAGTTTGCTTAAAATAACTCATACCAATAAATTTTGAAGATAGGACCATTTGAAGCATTGTATGGAAGAAGGTGTAGGACACCAATTAGTTAGGACAGGTTGGAAGATAGGGTAGTCTTCAAACCTAAGATGTTTATAGAAATGGAAGATCAAGTTAAATCAATTAGATAGAGAGTGGCCAATGCCAATGATATGCATAAGAGTTATGATGATATGAAAATAATGAATAGGCAGTTTTCAGTAGGTTATAAATTTTTTTTTATGGGTTAAGCCATAGAAGATCTCAATTAAATTTGAAAATTTAGTGAAACTTTGATTGAGATATGTGGCACCCTTTGAGGTTTTATAAGTGTTTAATCCTGTAGCATATAGGGTTGCATTTCCACTAGCCTTATCTCTATTCCATAATGTCTTCCATGTTTCTTATCTTAAAAACCATATAGCTGATCCTTCCCATAAGTTGGATTGGAATACTTTACAAGTTATGGATCCTAGGGTGGTCATGGTATAACCAATCAGAGTAATTGACACTCGTAAACCTTGTTTTCATAATAGAGATATATAATAGTGAAAGGTCTTGTGGGACTAACTCTAAGGATAGCGCTACTTGGGAAGACTATGAAGAGCTCTACAGGGGATTTCCTCATTTGTTTGCTTGATTTGATGCTTCAAAGTATATTATTATTATTATTATGCTAAATAAAGTTTTTAATTCAGAACTAATGTTTAAATAAGTGTCATCGAGATGATGACCAACTTTAGGGGGAAGGATGTTACATCCTAATTTTTCACTAAGCAAATTAACTTGATATCCATGGATTTTTATGGTTGGTAATTTGATTTGATTATTAATTGACTAAGTTGTAAGTTATATGCTATTATGGGATAGTCAAATGTTACTTTGATCACATGGTTTAATTTATATGAGTTTAGTTGTATGGTATATTTTTACATTATGATCATGTTGATTTGTTATTACAATAGTATTTTATGATATATATCATGATGTTACAGACTAACTACCTTCTTGTCATGAGTTTGGTGTAGGAGAGATTCTTCCCTTGAAGCATGATGGAGGGAGAGAATCGTTAGACATGATGATGTAGATGTAGTTGTTGGGGTATGATAAAGGAACAACTAAAATCCATGCACACACCACATTAAATAGTACACATTATATTCCTAGTTTGATTTGTTAGCATTAATACATTTCTAAGTTGTTTGCATTTAGATAATTATTTATGCATGATAGTTATGTGTTAGCTCAGTTTAATGATTACGTGGAATTAATCTTGTATGATTGCATTATGATTGTTATAAGTAGATTGGGATGTATAATGTTACTATGTGTTTATGACATGTTATTGTATTCATGATTATTAATATTTTTTGAGAACATAAATTTGCGTCAATAGTATCTGGTACTACCGTATATAGACTAACCATCATGTCCTAGTAATGCTGAGAACATTTTACAGTTATATTTATGATATTGGAAAATACTATAATGTGGCTTAATGCCTTAATATATATAGATGACAAAAGATAGATAATCTTCAAAACATAGTAATAACAATGATTATGTTGTTATAATTAGTATTGGTATAATAGTGTGTGATTTACCATTTTAGATAAAATAATATAATTGAATTTATATTTGTCATATTATCATTAAGTCATGATGATATTTGAAGTGCTAGTTATAATTATCAAATGTATTGATTTTTTGGAAATAAAACAAATAAAACAATTATATTGTAATGTATTATAATCATCAATCATGCTATAAAGCAATTGTATTATATTGAATTAGAAAATTAGAAACAAAATATATAAATACAAGTCATATAAAACTAATAATTTTTGATTGACATATATTTTAAGAACACAAAAATAACACAGTAACAATGAATTCTATGAGAAGAGATGTTTTATTACTCAAGATCATAATACAACTATATGTTTATCTCTGGGAAGAGATGTCTAATTTCTATTTTAGGTTACATCTTCATTTATAATTTTTTTAAACTATAAGAAGGATGTGGAAGGTCACTAATCTCGATGGAGCTTAAGTGGTTTGAATTCGATGATTTAAAACAATACATAATTTGAGGAATTACTATTTTTAGACTATGCAACTAAAAATTAAAATATGGGGCACTTTTATTGGGTTTTTAGGGGTAAAAAACCACCAAGAAAAGCTCATGGCATCTCACCACATTATCATCATTCTTATCTTTCCAACGGTTCAAACAGGGAGTCAATTGGAGCTACGGTGCAAAAGCTATGGCTCCTAGAAGTTTCATCATCAATTGGGGTAGAACCATCACCTAAATTATCACCTTAATTGTTTCCCACGTCAAAAAGAAGCAAAAAAGAAAGAAAAAAAAAGAATGGGAATCTTTTAATAAAATGACAAGCTTTTGTAGGGAAAAAAAATAAAGAAAGGAAGGGGGCGTAGAAGTATAAGAAGATTTGGATAATAGAAGGAGAACATGAAGGGGAGAAGATAAGGAGAAGTGCATGGAGGAGAAGATAGAGGGAGCCAAGCAAAGGAATTTAGGTGTGTGCCATTTTAGTTTGGAATATTTTATAAGGTAGGTGTTGTTGATTAAATTTTGTGAAATCTTAAAAAAATTATTTGTTTCAAAATAGTAAAAAAATATAAAAATGGTCTATGTACTTTAATGACAAAATGAATTTATATGATGCTCACTATAACATTTGTAGAAGTGCATCTAGAATGATGGTGTGTAGTCACACAGGTTGTGTACTTTTGTATGAGCTATGTGTATCCTTTTTTTTCAAATTCAGATAATATATGAAAGTATATAATTCATATATAATAGACTATGTATATATAACAAACTATATTTATTATATAACGAACTATATTTAACGTAAAGTGAACTCAGTATGCTGTATAACAAAATTTATAAGTATGAATAAAATGATGTATACATATATAAAAATATAAAAAATATCTATATATGTATATATAGTGTGTTTTTGACAACTATAAATAACGATTCATATATACTTATGAATAGAGGAATATTTATTAAACAACCCATAAAATATATGACTACAATGATCTTGTGTATTATGATTATTAATATAGTGATCTAACTATAATATTATTCATATAGAGTGATTTTATATGTTATAGTGAATCTATATATAATGACAGTGAATTGTGCATAAAACAACAAACTTATAGCTTCATACATAACACATTTCTATTCTGTAAACCATGGAATGAATATGTGAATTGACAAAGTGTGTATATGATATCCTAAAGCCCTGATATTGGTAATAAATCCATTAAAATATAAAATTAATCTACCATAACTATTTATGAGATGAAAATCCTCTGTATTACCTATTTTGAAGTCCACCTAACATCTAAAATACATCGGATTGTATATGTTGAAAACTTGGCAGATGGTTCAATTTATACAAATACTATATTTTGTATATAGTCAGTCAGATGTTTGTCTAAAAATTTTAGTATATATATTATAGAGGGATGGTGTATATTTTGATAAATATGATTTTTTGAGTTGATTTGATGATTGAAGGAATTTTACAAATAAATTTTGTGTATTGATAACTTGAAGTCGATTATGATTAACATATGTTTTTATAAGAATGTTTTCAGTTCATATATATTCTTTACTAATATACCACTATATATAATTTTATATACATTATTATATATAGCAATATATAAAAGAATGAATAGCCCTAATATATAAAAATTGAAAACATATGTATTTGTTATTTGTAAAATAATGAATGACAGATTTATACAATGATATATATAATTAAACTAAGGTTATTTGTTAATCAATTCATGATAATATGTGACTATTTATAATTGGTTATTTGAAAAAGAAGAATATATGACTATGGATATGTTGACATTTAAAATTATGAAGCAATATATGTGTTAGCTGTGTGAAAACTAAGTCTATGTTATGATTATATTTGGGTTGAGGGAAAATATGAAACTATCCTTGAATGGGTATGATAAATAGTTAATCCTTATCTTACCTCATATAGAAACTTGTATACCTTTGAAATTTTTCCTTAACTTATTCAGGAAAGAATGTTAGCAATGAATTGAAATATACTAGGATATTACATACAAGTTATTTAGATAATACAAATGTAGTCATTTATTGGGATGTGGTATTGGTTTAAACTCTTTGTAGAGTCTAGTAATGTATTTTGAAGCACAACAATTTTATATAATACAAGTCGACATAGTCAAACCTATAGCAATATATATGATAATATGCATAAACTATTATAAAGTCGAATTACATATAGAAACTATGTGAGTGTTTGTGTGATATGAAGATCTTTATTATAAATACAGATTACTATTGGCATTTATCTATAAAAAAATCATATTGTCTAAGTACTTATATATGTTACATGTTATGAATATATATTATTCCATTGGGAAGTGTGCCTACATTTATAGTTTTATTGTTTGTTAAAAAATAAGTCATAGATTCCTCAAGAATAAAACACTATTTATATATTCATATAGCCTCATTAAAATATAACAAGTTGTTTAAATGAAAGAATATATTTTCATGATATTTATGACTTTCTTTATCATGATTGGTTGTTTGTAACAAAGTAGTTGCACATATGAACAAATGACTATGATATTACTTTTCTTCATATAATTCATTATATTGAAAACTAATTACAAAAAATAGAAATTTGCAGTCTAGACATATATTATACCTAGTTGGTATAAATTGTACTTATTATGCTTATATAAGATAATACAAATTCATTCATACTTTTGATGGAATAAATGTATGCCTTTTGATTATTCCTATATTTATCATGTTTTATGCTTGCTAGTGGGAAGTAATCTATATGAATTTGTTGGTTATTTTTATATTAACCAATTATTCTATTGCCAATACTAAGTAGTGAGATAGAATTCACTAGCTTACTAGCATCACCAATGCCTGATGAGGGTAATCTAATCAAGTGGTGTGTATGATTTTGACTGATACTAAAGATCAATAATTATTAAAAACTCTAGCTAAATTAATGTTAGTTAGGCATTGTCATTTCATATTTATAATTTACATGTTTGTGTTATATCATGTTAGAATGTATTTTATTTATGATACACACCATGTATTATAAATCTTACAGCACATAGGTACTAGCTTGTCTCTCTGGATTCTTTCACCATCACTATCTACTCATCCATGAAGGGAGGAATATTACCTGATGGGGCATTGTGTAGGCGATCAATGGTTCATGTTTGATGTGTAAAATCACTCGAATGATGCTTTTTCTCCCCATAAGAGTACTTATTTAGAGACTACACTTGAGATTGCTATAGATATTAGAGTTTAGGAACTCATGCTCCGTAGATCATTGTATCTTGTATCTTATATTGTATTTATTATTGTTGAAACGTTATCCCTAATGAGATGCAATTATTTATTCATTGTATATTAATAGCATTGGTTGTATGTTTGTACTAGCCATGGTTGGAAATCTGTAATTAATTTATATATTTAACTATGTTTTGCTCATCTGATGATAGTGATTAGTGACATATAGATGTTACATGTTTATTTAAAAATTTAACATGCTCGGAGTGTTATAATTTGAAAACTAATTAGATTATCATGGTGAAATATAATGAAATAATACATTGATTAAATTTTGAAAAAATCATGTTTTTCTAAGTATATCACACTAGGTATGTTAGACAAGAATCTAAATTATTTTAAATTGAAATAAAAACACTTCTACATCTATTAAACTTCACGTGAATTCATCATTGGTAAAAAAAATGCTTTATGTGTGGAAAACCTCCAAGGTAGTTATGGAACAACCATATCATATTGTAAAAAAATTGAGGTTATTTAAAAACCACCAAATTATATTTAGAAACCAATAGGGTGGTTAATAAACTTTGACATGACATTAAAAATATCTTGGGGTAGTTATAGAATTACCTTTTGATTAAACTAGTTGTTTTGCAACTGTGACAAGCTATCTAACTTATGGATGAAATCATTTTTGCATATGTACTCTAGATGTAATTTTTATGTGAACATATTTTGTTTAATTAATTACAACATAAACTATATATTTTCAAGAACTTGACATGTTTTAAACACTTATGAACACCTATTTGATAGTCGATAGTATTACTGAATGATTTTTTTGATAATAATCATCTAAATTTATGATCTCTTGCTCTAAATTATTTATGGTAACAAATCATACTTTTATTAAATGTTATTATTTATTACCACTCTATGGTAATATCACTTGAATAAGAGAAACATGGTGATGTCCAAAGATTACTTGATCTAAAATAATGGGATTTAGTAACCACTCCATATAAGACATATAGGTGGATGGAATTAATAATATATCTAACATGTTACCATACCAACCATTTCCTATGTATCTAATGATTTGAAAATAATAAATAAATTTTTTCAAGCCCATGGAACCCATAAAGGGAACACTACAAAGACATTTGAGATATTTCATATTAATAAAATCCAAAATGGAAAAATTATGATTTATAATAAATGGGATGAAAAAATGAATAATTTTATAGCTTTATTTATAATTGTTTACCAATTCCTTCACCCATGTAAAATACGAGGACATGGGATTAATATATCACCTTTACCGAAATATTTTTTCAATAATCTATTACGAGGACATTAGATGTTAGTCCCTTGGCCCAAGCAAAAATAAATGAATGCATTAGGAATAATTTGGACATTAATCATTATTACTATTCCCTAATAAAATAATCACTTGGGAAGATTTTATCCATTTGTCCTTATGTTAAAACCATTTATCATTTGTTATCCATCATAAAATATATTTATCTTGGGTTTCTAAGATTCAAGGAAAGTTGTAACTAATATCTTAATGCAATCCACCTCGATCACATCCCAAATTTAGGAGGGAGCATATGCTATCAATGACATAAAAACAATTCTAAGGTTCAAATCATCCTTATAGCCTTTTGATAATATAAAAGATTGAGAAAAAAACTATCTTCCACTTTATCATCAGGTTCTGCAACATGTCTTATTCTCTTCCCATAAGATCGAGTCCCAATGTGGAAAATGGTCATAGCATAGTGAGAAACTACAATGCCTGGGTTGGATCATGAATAAAATTGGCATGTTTTTTACAAGACACATACTTTTTTACGTAAGCACAGGCATCAACCTCCATAGTAGGCTAATAATACCATGTACATAGGAGTTTCTTGATAAGGACCACTCTACAGATAGGGGGCCCACAAATCCCTTCATGTACTTATTTACATGCTAATTTATACTCTGCCAAAACTAAATAACAAAGTATATTTCCATCATATCCTTTATGATAGAGTGTGGGATCGAGAATGGTATAACGAGAAGTAGTATTAATGAAGGGTTTTTATAGTTTATAGGAAAGATTGAAAGGGATAATGTTGGCATGAAGGTAGACATATATATTCAATTCTAAGGTGAGCTAGGACCAACAATATCACATACCATTTCAAATTTAGAATGTTCATGAGCTTGCCTTAAAATATGTTCAATAATAAACTGGTAATTTATAACATGATCTCAAATTACTATTAGGGAACAAATTGTTTCCATTGCATCGATAGTTCTATTGTTATCTATTGGAATTTGTTCAAACTAGATGCGTGTAAAGTTCTACTTAAGATGCTCCTCCATGTTCTTGTAAGGAATAAGATATTCATCTTTGGTCTGTTATTACTCTATTACCTAGATAACAATCAACTGAGAATCTCCATGAACATGTAGTTTTTTTATGTTTGATTGTATTGCTAAATGAAACCATCCAGTAAGTGATTCATAATTTATTATATTATTGGTATAAGATAAACCAATGTGAAATGATTTGGGAATGAGATTCCCTTATAATGTTATGAATAGAATACCATCTCTTGATCCATGAGAAATATAGGAACCATCAAAATAAAAGGCCCAATCTTGAGGCTCATAATAAATTCCATCTAGAGTCATGATTGACTCATTAATAAAATTGGAAATTAATGGCTTGGTATCTAAAATGGGTACTTCATCAAGCTAATCTATAAGTGCCTACCCCTTAATGGCCTTTTGATGAACAAATTTAATTTCAAATTTACTCAATAGCATAATCCACTTGGACATACAACTAGTCAAAGCTACCTTGGAAAATAGATATTTGAGTGGGTCCATTTTGGCAATGATAATGGTCTTATTGTTAAGCATATAATGATGCAACATTTGGGTTGAAAACACCATGGCTAAGTAGGAATTTTCAAATTAGTTGTAGTTATGTTTGTAGGCCACCAATGTGTGGCTTAAGTAATATACAAATATTTCTGTCCTTTGATCATCATGTTGTGTTAGGGGTACCCCCAAGGCACATTTAGTTACTAATATGTATAGAAGCAACAACTTTCTAGGTGTAGGTAGAGCTAGAACTGGTGGATTTTTTAGATATTATTTTAATTACTCAAAACCATGTTGACAATCAACATTCCATGAGAAGGTGGTAAATTTATTTAAAATATGCATGAAGGGATGGTATCTATCTACCAACTAAGAAATGAAGTACCAGATATATTAATTCTTTCCCTATATTCTATAGAGTTGCTTATGATTAGAAGGTGGAGGCATTTCTGTAATGACTTTAACCTTGGATAGATCGATTTCAATGCCTCGAGAAGAGACAATGAAACATAATAATTTTATTTAAGTAATTCCAAAGAAAAAATTTCTAGGGTTAAGCCTAACCTTGTATTCATAAAGTTGTTCAAATATTATTCATAATACATTTGGATGTCTTCCTTTGGTCTTGGATTTTCACAAAATATCATCTATGTAGTCTTTAAAAATATCATGCATCATGTCATGAAAAATGGAATTCATTGCATATTTGTATGTGGCATCGACATCATTGAGGCCAAATCACATCACTTGATAACATAATGTTCCCCATGGAGTGGTGAATGACATCTTGTGTTGGTATTCATGTGTATTTTTGATCTGATTATATCCTGAGAATCCATCCATAAGAGATAGCATATCACACCCTACTATGCAATCCAAAATCATATCAATGATAGGCAAAGTAAAATTATATTTTAAGCATGATTTATTGATATCTATGATATTGGTACTTAATCAGATTCCTTGTGGCTTTTTGTTGACTAGGACTATGTTTGATATACATTATAAATAATAAATAGGATAGATACACCATGCTTCCAGTGGATTTTCTAATTATTTATTGATAAGAACAACTATGAGAGGTTACATTTACCTTAGCTTCTGTTGATTGGATTGGCATCAAGGTGTATAACAAGGTGATATAAAACTAAAGTGAAGTCTAAGCCAAGAATATATTAATAACACCATATGAAAATATCAAAAAACTCTTGAAGGAGGTTAATAATAATCTCACATTTCTCTCTAGTCAGGGGTGTTCCAAGTTTGATCCATTTGGGATCGACATGTGTTCCAATGTTGAATTTGGTGGGTCCTCTACAATTAGTGTGGAACCATATTATAAAATAGTTGTTAAAGTGTCAAATTTGTCTTCATCTTCATCTAGTGACTCGACTGGCTCAACAAGTTCAACCATGTAAAAATAATTTGAATTGTCAAGATCTAGTAAAGGCCACTTAGCAAAGGCAATCATAAAATATTGAGATGATTGACCAAATATTTTATGATAGGTATGAACTGATTCCTAATTTTCATGAAATTATGGAATTAGAGGAGGCTTAGATTTCATTTGATAGAGGGTGAAATTCCATGTATAATGGCACATAAAATGGATTTTCACCATGGGATTCATCTTTTTATTTAATTTTATTTGGGTCCAAAAACACTTTAGAGATGTTTTCACTTTGGTACCTCAATGTTTGATTTTATTTTTATTTTTGTTTGTGATCAATGAATTTCACCTACTCTCCAAAATAGGTAGTGGGGCCTAATGTAATGATGAATCCATTTTTGTAATCACTAGTGGTAAATTATCTCTGAGGCCCAACAATTCAAAGATTGCCTTATTCTTTTGAAAATCATCTAATTGTATATATGAGTCTTGTTAGTCCTAGTCGATAAATTGAGGATGATGAAGGAAAAGAAGGGAAAAAATGGCACATAAGTAATGTTACATATGGTATTAGGGTCAAATAAATTGGTATCATCCAACTCATTATAGATGTTATAATAGGACTTTGTGTCACTATCAACATTGTTTAAGTTAGATGATAAATTAGAATCTCTCTCAACATCTAGAGGGTCACCCTTAGGTGGTGTGTATCTAATAACTTGAGTTATTTTATTTTTAATAACTAACACTAACTCAATAAGTCCTTGTTGCTTTGCTCCTAGGAATTTTCCCTTGTAGGATTGATTATCCTTTACTCTTTTTGGAATATGATACTTGATATTTTTGTAGTAAGTGGTAAAATCATCATTGTATAACCTTGAACCATCATCGACCTTGATTTTTTCTTTCTCTTATGTAGTTTTGAATTAAACCATTGGTCCTTTCTGATAACAGTCACCCTTCTTGCATCATTCCATTTTAGGAGTTTGCCATTTAGGTTTACCATATGATTTAGGCATTTTAGGGATCTTGGTTAAATGGAAACCATTACCAATTTTATTGAGAACCATTATATTAAACAATAAAATGATTGGTTGTTAAATTAGGTAGTGTAGATGAAGTGGAGGAAAGAGTAATTGGATCCATAAAATTGGACTCAAGTAGTTGATCCACTATTTCCTTATCTTTCTTGAGAACAAGCTCTACACCGAAGCAATAATTTTAGGTTTCATACTTCACTTACAAATGTTTATAGAATTAGTATGGTTATAGGTTACTAGGAATAATAACATCTAATCTATAATTGGGAAACTAGATACAATGATTGAGAGTAGAATGTACATCATGCACTTCATGAATCCATGGTCTCCCAAGGATCAAGTTATATGATAGTTCCAAATCAAGAACATGGAATAAAGTATTATGGATTACAGGCCCAATGATAATAGGTAAATAAATGGTACCTTTAGATTCTTTTTCCTCATTATCATAAGATTTTATAGTGATGGTATCTAGATGAAGATCTGCTACTATGTATCCCAAGTGTTTTACTAAGTTCAAAGTTACAATATTTAGCCTAAACCATTTTCTCTGATGACTCTTTTGAATTTATGCCATGAAATTATTTATTATATGTAAAGTGTGTTATTATGCAAAGTTCCAAAGGATGACATAACCATTTGATCAAAGGTGATTTATGTCTTGGAGCTAGATGACTCACAAGTGTTGGAAATTTATCAATCATAATGTCACTTAGGACAATATATTAACTTAAAATATCAATCAATATGTTTTTGTGGACATTTAATATATGTAAAATATCTAAAGTAGAAATTCCTACTAGTGTATTTTGTATTTGATACAAAATATCATAAGGTTTATCCTTAATAGAAATAATTGGCTTGTTATTTTAGGGTGGATGACCTTGAATGAATTTTTTGGAGGAAGAAGGTGTAGGACCTTCAATGGTAACCTTTGAACATCGAGTTGTGATTACAAAACCTTGATTCAACATAGGATTACTGTAAATATAGGAAGGTGAATGAAGGATTGAAATGGTATCTCTTGGTTGTTGATTAGAATTTGGGCTATTACGAACCAAAGGAAGATTACTCACAAATGGAGGTGGAGGTCATAGAATGGATAGTGAAGGCCTTTTTTTATTATTATAAATTGGATTAGGATTGATCTTAATGGTGTAAATATTTCCACTTGTGATGCAACCTATAATATTATATTTGTAAGGGACATTTTTATAATTGACTTGATTGGAATAGGTACCTTGACCTTGATTCTAGTTTTAATGTTGTTGGTTTTGTCTCTGTTGTTTATTGTGAGGAGGTCTATTTTGATTCAAATTTTTGTTAGCACTATGTTGTGAAAAAGGGTTTTGGTAGATACACAACTATTGATTAGATGTTGTGGCCATGTTATCCACTACTATTTCACCACTTTCAAGAAAATATTAACTAAGATGGTAAAGTTCCACACATCTATGGATTTAATGGCCTTTAACCTTATGATAATAAAAAAATTCATTCTCATTATACCAATCAAGTTTAAGCTAGTTTTGTATAAATGGTTTTGGCTCTAGTTAGATGATAATATTGGTGGAAAATAGTTATAAGAAAATCATCTCAATATGATTGCTAAGGTTATTGAGAAACCTATTGTGATAATGACCTTTTCTTAGGGATTGTACTTTCAAAGTGAGAGTTTGATTATGTGGGTTTGCATGAATTGGTGGTGGTTTCATTATGTGCACATGTTGAGATTTGCTAATCCCATCTCCTACAACATTCATGTTCTTATTAAATTATATAGGATTATCTGATGTACTTGCTTTCAATTACACATGAGCTTATTTTTTAGCCTTGTTATGAGACTAAAGCTTGATTATCTCTTTGTCGATGAGGGATTACTCAATCGATATTCATTTAGCAATAAATTCTTCAAATGTATTAATGTAAATAAGATTAAGGTTATGAACGACATCAAATTATAGATTGGCAGTGAACAACCCTAGGTTGTGGGTCACCTATGTTAGAGTTAAACCTTTGGAAAAGGCTAGCTTCCTCTTTGAATCTCACATAAAACTAATGCTAAACTAATGATTCATAAGGAAAAGGGTTAGAAAGTGTTGGTAAGGGATCCTAAGAAAGTTAACCAGGAAATGCACTAAAATTAAAAGGGAAACTTCCATAAGCTTGAACCCACACTAGATCTACAAAAAATAGTACTAGCTTACACAACCTCAAGATCAAGCTAATTACATAATCATTTCATAGAAGAGTTTCAGAGTAAAACACTAATCCAGACATGAAAGAAACATTAAAAACTCCTTAAATAAGGTTACAAAGGAGGACAATGGATGATGAAGACTCTTCTTCACATAATGCCATCATGCACAACTCACCAAACCATATCCAAGGCAAGAGATAGGCAAAGAAAGCCTTATATTTCATCAAGAGGTAGTTATTATAAATGTTTGATAGGGTCAAGCCTAATCAAGCTGAGGATACTTTACAATATCTCAAAGTGTTCCTTGTTTCCCAAAAAGATGAAAAAGTCTAAAATCTGAGAACCCTTTCAAAGGAGAAGGGAATGGGATAATATAAGAGAAGGGGAGAAGAGAGAAGATGGAGCATGTTCTAAGAATAATTAATGAGATACTAGCTTCTAAGGGGTGCTCCACCATTCTTTGATCCTATCAGGATGTAATCCATCATGAACAACACAATTTTTATTTTTCCTAATAGCCTATAAGAAATACACTAGAAGACAAGAGTTTTTCCAAGGATGATGAGTCATGATCTTGTTTATGAAAGGGACCCTTAGGGACATTGAAAATTTATTAAATGCTTGAGATGCTTCTCTAACCACCAGATCTCTATGTTTGATCTTAAGCCCACTTGATGTGTTTATGAGGATCGAATATTTGAATCCTAATACTGACAGTGCCATTCCATGAATGATGGTTAGTAATTGAATTATGAATGATAGAGTCATGTGGAGAGATGAATCCCTTTGTATTAAACACATACCTACTTCATTTCCATATTTGGCTCATAAATTCATCTATAGATAGAAAAGTAATCTAAGGTTATTGGTATTATAATAGCCTTTATATTAATACAAACCCATATACTACATAGCCTCTTTTCTATATCCAAATAGGTCCAAAAAGACCTAATATATCTTTGCAAGAACCAAGAGTTTATATATTCATGAACCCTTCCTTAAATGGTGAACATAGTCATAGAAATAATCTTGTAAGGTACAAATTTTATAAACTAAAAGTCTATATTTAGCTCAAATAATGGCCCCTTATATTATTTATATCTTACTACATCAATGTGTCCCTTTAATGGTGTTGGATTGAGCTTCAAAGGTGATCAGGCGATCCTACAAAACTGATTTGCCTTGGTTGAAAATGGTTCCTCAACCTCTATCAAAAGTCTTGGGCTTGCACTTTATTTTAATTGGTTATTGACATCTAAATTGGATCATTGACTTATTGACCCATCGTGCACCATTCATCTTGATTTGTATGATTGAGGGAGACCCATTGATCTACCTTTGACTTTTCAACCCTATGCAACCTGGTGTCACTTGGTAGATCCATATTCGTACTTAGGATTCAATGTTAGTCAGTCTATTTATGTGCTTATGCCATATGTCAATCACAAATTGATTCTAGTCATCTATGGATTCATGTGCTTATGTCATGTGGTGTCCTCTTGAACCATTTCAATTTTTGATTCATTTCACACCATCAAATCAAAATGTATGATCGAGTGAGGTACGTTAGATCTATTGGGACCCATCATTTAAAATCTAATGGCTACTTCATGAGCTTAAAATTGACGTCCATACTCCCATCAAGTGACATTAATGTGATCATAATTGACATTCATGTGACCATAAAATTTAATCTCAAAAGGATTGGTTTTGTTCAAGCTTAAAATTTCCATTTGCGTGAACGTCTCATTCTACAGGACAAACTTTAGAAGCTTATAACTTGAGCAAAAAAGCTTGTGCAGACATGAAAATTTTAGAGGATGATCCTAGCATATAGAAATTCTTGGTGATATAATCCTTTGGCTCATAGGGGCTTCCTGAGTGAAGATAAAAATTATATAAATGAGCTAGTTTTTTCACTTCTGGATGACTTCCTAGATGGCCTAGCTTCTTAGACTTGCAAGATAAACATTGAGGACTTAAATCTTTAAATAGATGACTCATGGAGATATAAAACTTGTAGAGTATGATCTTGTTGCACTAGATACATTGATCATACATGGTCTGATGGTCATGTCAGGCCTTCTAGGCATACTTATAAATTACAGAAGCAAAGTTGTTAGATTTTGGTTTCCATGTGATGGTCTGGCTCTTAAATTTTCATAATTCATGTTTTGATCATTTCTTCAAGGTTGTGATGATTATCTAAGGATTTGTGCAACCTACTCCATGATTCTGAATGATTAAAACATATAATAAATATCTTGGATGCTCCATTTGCATTGTTGGATCCATTTCTAAGCCACTTTATCATTACCCCATCAAACCATGCAATAGTCATATATGGGCCAAAAATGGTCAATAGTGCCACCATTGTAAATAATTAGAAAATATTTCTCCTCCTTATTGTTAGTTTCGCATAGGTCAACCATAGTGATCTCATGTTCAACATTGAAAAATAAGTGTTGTATAAATCTCTTGGACAAGTCATCAGAGTTATCAACATAATTCTTAGGTAGGCCAAGGAAAAATTCTAAAGTGTGTCCTACCAAACTGCTGGGAAACAAGTGAAACAGGTATATAGGCATATACATAACTTCTTAATATAAAATGAATAATTCTTCTGTATGCTTCTTTGGATCACCTCTCCCTTGTATTTTTCAAATTTGTGCATCTCAAAGTGATGTGGAAAAATTATCTAAAGATAGATCATATCAAAAGGATAGGAGCATATGTTATCCAATTTAAAATTCTTGCTTTAAATTCATGTCTAAATGATTGAGATTGCATCTTTGACCTCTTACAAATCCTAAAAGATAGGACAGGAATGATAGGAAGTGGGAAAATTTTGTTACACATTCAAAGGTACAATACATTGACTTGAATAAAGAGGCAAGAAAAAAATTAGGGAATTTGAATGTGATTAGTTCGACCATGAATATTTACTCTTTGGCTAGAGTTTTATTGCTAACAAGGGATTTACTATTGGTAAAGCATATGTTGTTGAGTGCATCATTGATCTAGAGGGAACATAGGACTTAATGGAGGAATATTGTATTAGGAATCAAATAATATTTATTGGGATTGGAGGGGGTCTGCTATTGATTCCTAATAATTTATTGCATAGGGAGAACATCTTGTTAACTTTAAGATAACGTTTATTGAATAGAGGTGACAAAAAATTGACTAATATAAACATTTTTATTAGATAATGTTGGTTTAGAATTAATCGACAATTATTGCAATGGAAAAATAGTCACCACCATTTGAGGTGGGGGATTAGCTTGCATTTGTTGAAGTGGTATACTTGCAACTTGTTGTTGTAGTTTAGGTGGGTTTACAACTTGTTATTTCAAGGTACTTAGAATTTTGGAAGAAGGAGGTCATGGAGAAGATAAAATAACATTTTATTGCATTTTGGATGGTACCTTATTGGGTTAAAATATGCTATTTGAGATCTATCCACCACATGATGGGTAGAATATATAAGAAGGTCTAAATTAGGATTAGTCACTAAGTTGGTTTCAACTATGGATTTGATATTCATATCCACAACTAATGTATTTTTGGTAAATAGAATCAAATTGTACATGGGATAGGTAGACAAATCCAATGGTTCTTCTATTGGATTATTTCAATACATTAATGTGGATTTTAAACTCTCAATATGGCCAAGGAGTTAGTTAAAGTAAATATAACTAAATTATCTTTTTGTATTTGTGAAATAATAAGTTGGATTTGTGTATGAGGGTCAACTAGTTGACCCTTTCCTTTGTCTGACATGAATAGGGCTTCATTAAAATTTTTATCTTGGATATAGGCACCTTAGTTATCCAATAATGTAAGAGGTGTTTCTTTGGGTGTTCTAACCAAATAGTGCAAATCCTCTAGAAGAAACCAGGGGGAAAATTTTCACCCATCTCCAATAATCTAACATGATTTTCATCTTTATTGTCAAATATTTGTTGATTAAATTGATCATGTCGATATCCATCCCATAGTGGTGCATGGACAAAGTACATTGGATTAGGTCTATACTTGGTATCAAATGGTATGTGTGAAAGTTGTGATCGGTATTGGCCTTGTACAATGTTAGGTGATACAATAAGAAGGTAGGGGTTATGTTGTTTGATTTTGACATTAGAGGGCACAATTGGTAAAACATTATTGATCTTGTTCATCATCTATGTAGCGATCATACCCATAGGGATTTTAAACTACCTCATCATAAAATGAGGGTTATAAATGGCCCCATCACTCATGTACTTAGGCATGTCTAAATTTATAATCTTAGTCTTGAAAATATCTTGAATGCCTGAAATTATGTCTTGACTTTATACGTGATTTTACTTGGAATATCACTTGGAAATTGAGTTGAGGTAAGATTTTTATCCTATGTTAAATTAAATTTAGAATATAAAACTAAAAGGTATATCAATGTAATTGTTTCAAACATATTTTTTCAAAGGGTATGTCCACAAACTTTGGACACTATGGTTTCAAGTATAAATGTTCAATGTTTTGGACTTTGGAAATGTTTTTCACTTGGTCTTGTATTGAAAGGTTTTCGTCTTGGGATCTTGACTTTATGAACAAAGTAAGGAGACTTAATTTCTTTGAGGCACTTTAGAACCTTTTAAATGTGTAAAGGTTGGCACAATAAATGGCTTTGGTTGATAATGGAAAATAAAGATTTAAACTAAGCTTTAGAATCTTGACTTGTAAAAGGAATTGGTATTGGCATAATTTGACTAGAATTGGAAGTTGGTCTTTAGAAGTTAAAATTAGATATGGAATTATACTTGGATTTGAACTTAGGTTTGGAGTCAAATGAATGACATAACAACAAAACTCTGATAATAAGTTGGCACTTTGGTCACTGACTTGGTTTGAAATTGTAATTTGGATTAGGACAAGACTTTTGGTTGAAATTGGGTAGCCTAATGACATGGTTTAGACAAGTAAAATAGGTATTGGGACCAAGTTTTAAAATGTCACCTTTTTTTGACCCAGAGTTTTGGTAGAGTAATGCCTCATTATGTGTGTATAAAAAAGGCTTGGATATGGACTTGGACTTGGTTTGTTTGATATGGTCTCAAGTATTAACAAGTTTTCAACACAACAATCAAGAAATAACACACAAACATTCAAGGAAATTTAATAACTGACACGGGTCTACATCACATCCATTAATCCATTGAAACACTTTCCTTGAGAGAAGATTATTAAATTAAAATTTTCATTAAATAAATTATTGCTATTATTAGTGGCATTGTAATCCCACCCTTCTCTCTCAAGGTTTGTACAATTAAGGCAATCTTCTGAGGTAGTTACCTTTACACCCCTACACCAATGAATTATCAATGGCAAAAGAAGTACTTACCAAGTATAAAATATTAAGGTGATATATAATTCAGATTTAGTATCTACACTCTACCACCTACATTGACTCCATCACCAAAAGTTTAAATATTAACTAAAGCATTTATAGCTAACCTTTTACACATTAAGATTGTATGAGAATAATCGTGGACCTCTCTTGATCATTATCAATATATGTAAGATAACATATATCACCTCCCTTAGTGACTATAATTTGATGATTACTAGAAAAATAATTCTTATATCGTAAAATTAATATAATATCATTTTAGAATGTTACCATAGTGTAAATTAAGTAAATTTAAATATTTGTGTTTGGGCATAAACTAAACAATGTCATCATATAATTTAAAACAATATTAATATTTTCTTAGTTTATCTTGGAAAGATAATCTAGTTTTCATGTGTTGATGGAGATTTAAAAAGTTCATATTTTTTTCCATTATTTTTTAATTATAACATAATAAAAATCATCTTTATTTAATAACACTCTTAATATAAGATAATTTTGATGACTCTATATCTATATAATATTGTAAATATATATTTGTATGTTTAAAATGATATGAAATATCAAAAATAATTTTTAATTATAAATAACATTTTACGTAAAATTTGAATAAAATTATATAAATTAAATAAAAATATATAAATTTATTTTCAAAATACATTCCATTAATAAGTTGAAATTTATTTTAATTTACAAAATTCATAAAATGATTTCAAATTTTAATTTTAATTTTAATTTACAATTCAAACTTTAATTAAACATTATTCTGTTAAACATTTCTCCCTAGCACAATAAACTTCGATGGATAAGTATGGGCCACCTCTTGACAAAAATAATGAGACAATGTTCAACATGATCACAATTTACATATTTATAGTTTTTTTAATTATAAATTGATGATGATGATGATGATGATGATGATGATGATGACGATGATGATGATGATGATGATGATGATGATAGTAATAATAATAATAATAATAATAATAATAATAATAATAATAATAATAATAATAATAATAATAATAATAATAATAATAATTATTATTATTATTATTATTATTATTAAAAATAATAATAAAATTTAACAGTTAAATCAAATTTTATTATTAAAAGTTTGATTATTATTATTTAAAAAAAAATAGTATAAATTATTTTCAAAACAAGTGGTGGTATGAAAGATTATCTTAAAATAACCACATTAGGTTTCAAGAAAGCCTTATAAATACAATAAAAAATAGTCTTGCAAAGACTAATAAAAAAACTACAAACAAGTATGCAACCATAATAGTAAGAAAATCATTTTTATTTGGATTAACCCAACTAACATCTAAAATTTACTCAGCCTCAACCACACAAACCCAACTAATATTTGTATTGATAATTATATATAGCATTTCCTTAGAGCTCTCTTGAAGGCCTTTTGGTTATGTTATGTTGGCCAAAATATTGAGCACCAAATGTGGAAACTTATTTGGGTGAGGTAGAAGCACACACATGTCTAGGTGTGTAGGTAGAGAACCCAAACTACCATATTTATAAGGTGGAGGAGAGTGTTTATATGGTGTGAGATGAGAAACCCAATTGTCGCATTGAGCAAGTGGAGGTGAGTGTTTATGCAGTGGATATCTACCAAGTTAACTATGAGAATTTCAGTCAAAAAAAATCTGTCAATGGATACCCACCCAATTTCCACCCTTATAGGAAGAGATGGTGGAATGCAAGCAATATGTAAGATGCATTTCCATAATGATACAAAGGGTTTCACATATGGGAGACCTTTTGAGCCACCTAATTAACATGAACTTGAATATGTATAAACATATTAGAAATAACCATGGTTTTATTTTAAAAAAAGGTGATCATTAATGGTATAATTAGAAAACAAATCTACAGTGCATGCTTTTGAAATAAATATAGTAATTTTCATTATAAAAAAATGAAAAATAAATACATTTTTTCTAAAAATAATAGGCTATTTCCTCATGAAGAATGTTCTTCTAAATTAAAGGCTATGGCCAAAAAGGTTTGAATAAGTCATGAATATATGTCCAAGATATATGAATCTTTTAAGAAAACTGAAAAAAATATCTAAAAGAATTTCTATGTCCACAAAATAAAAACATAATATCAATAACCTTTAAATAAACAACATGATGGAAAAAATAATCCCTTGATACAATGGGAAACATGCAAAATGTGCGAGCTTCAGCTCAAGAATAACATTCATATAATTCAGAAACATCTACTCAATATGTGTACAGTAAAATGAAGAGATAAACCTATTGTCCCCCAAAAATATCACTCATTTTTGGGACAACATTTGAACTATTTTGGTTCCTTAGACCAAAATAAGCTCTTCCCTTCTTGAAATTTGTTCTAAGCATTCAAAATCCTCATTTTTCAAGCTTCTCAGAAAATCTATGGACTCTGCAGGCTTAAAGCTACGGACTATGTAGGCTTAAATCTACGGACTCTGCAGGAAGAAAATATATGGACTCTACAGGCTTAAATATACGGACTATGCAGGCCAATATCAATGGACTTCGCAGGTTGATTTCTACGGACTCTGCAGGAAAGAAGCAAGCTCTCAACACTTAGGCGATTTCAAAGTTGGTTCAATGACAAGGCTCAACCAAAAGATTTCATCGGCAAGCTTCTAAGCAAGGATTGAACCATTGAACTGTTGAACCTTGAACCATTTTGGTTCAACAGGTTCAATGGGTTCAAAGGTTCAACATCAGCAGCAAGAGTTCAACCGCTTCAAGGTTTAATAAGTTCAAAGGCTTCTACAACCAAGTTCAATCAAAAGAACAAGTTTCTGACACTTGAATCATTGAACTATTGAACCATTGAACCACTTTGGTTCAAAGGTTCATGGTTCAACAGGTTCAATGACCAAATGGTTCAACGTGTTTGGTTCAAAAAGATCAAAAGGACTTAGCCAAATCAAAAGGATGAACTGATTGAACCGATGAAGCATTGAACCACTTTGGTTCAAAGGTTTAATGGGTTTAAGGTTCAACGAGGCTTGTTTCAAAGAATCTTGGATCAAGCGATCAAAGGGAATGAACCATTGAACCAAATTTGGTTTAATCGGTTGGTTCAAGGGGTTGCCCCAAAGCCAAAGGATCAAACAGCCCTTGCGGAGGGTGATGAACCAAGGCCTAGAACCCTTGTGGAGGGCAGTGAGTAAAAACTTGATAGAACTCAGTGGATGCTGCCAAGTGTCATCTTCTGAGCCTTATTTCACTTCATTTTTGAGAGCAGCGGATGTTGCCATGTGTCATAATTTGAGATTCACACAAAATCGACTAAGGTAAATTTCTAAGGGACAAACAGCCCTTGCAGAGGGTAGAAAGGGGGAAAATGGACTAATTCAAAGGCCAAAAGACCAAAGGGATTTCCTTTAGAAAATTTCCCCTAGTGGAAAGACTAAGGCAAGAAATGAATTCCTTCAGACTAAAAGTCTGAAGAAATTTGGGGAAGCTGCGGGAGAAAATCCTAAAAGAATTTTTGAAGGCCAAAGACAAAGCAGGCAAAATAATTCTTGCAAACTTTTTGTCTGCAAGAAAATGCCCACAGAAAAAGTCCACAGGAAAGCTCTGAAGGACTCTAAAGATAAAAGGCCACCGAAGGACCTCGAAGGGCAGGTGCCCTTGCGAGGGACTCTTGGCTTCTAAATTAAAGGACACTTCCCCAAAGGCAAAGGGTCACCTTCCCTTTAGGAGGATGCAAAACAAGAAATCTAAAGGAAGTAAGTAGCAGAAAAGGCTGAATCAAGAGAAAGCCAAAGAAATTCCAAGGGGTGATGTGCCTGAAGACATCAAAGTCAAGAACAATGAACTAGTTGTTGGAAATTCAAAATTAGTGATAGGTGTGCAAACGTCAATTTCAAGGTTCGTAAAATAGCTGTTGATTTTGAAAAGCCTTAAATAAGAACCAAATAACTTAGCGACCCATTAAAAGAAGCCCAAAGGCCATCCAAAGATCGCCCAAAGGGTAGATATCCTTGCGGGGGGCACTTCCCGACCCAAAACAAACCCGAATGCATTCAAAGGCTTTAAGGCCAAGACTAGAAAGAAGCGACTAAGGAACAGAGCATCAAATTGAATCAAGGACCTGATTCAAATAACCAAAAAAGGAAGAATGATGAGGAAGGACCAGAAACATTTGCACATCAGATATGTTTCTAGAATCAGATCGCCAGGTGGACATTGAAAGATGCAAACTTTCAATAGCGTGACCCATTTCTCTGCATTGAGAAAAGCAAACGGGTAAATGCCCCTAAATTCTAGCATGTCTTCTTAACAAAATTAAATGCAACATGATGTGTTACTATTCCCAAGTCCTTCTTGAAGAGGCTATATAAGGGACTCTCTTGTTATTGTAAAGGGATCTCTCTCTGACTGTTAGAAACAAAACTCTGCCCAAATCGAAAGGCATTACTGAGACTTTGAGCTCAGATCGTTAATCATATTTTGTTATTGGAATAAGAAAGCAAGTGACTTTTTAGAATTTTTGCTGTGATATCTTTGTTGTTGGGGAAACTGTTCTTATGTCTTTTTCCTTAATATATTTTATGTTCCTTTAATTCAACAAACAAAATTAGTGAAAGTAGTCAGGAAGGTGTCCTAAAGTCAACTATGGAGAGACTTTGTGCCCCCATAATTTCCTTTAGTGTGTTTTATTTTTTTCTGTGTAAAGGACCTTGGGATGATTTTTTTCCCTCATTGTCCTTCGTATCTCACTCTTGGGCAATTCAGATGAGGACTTTGTGCTACATCTCAATTTGATGGTTACTACATCCTTGGTTACATTTTATAATTACTACCAGGAAGATTCTTGTGGTTTGCTAAATAACACATCTGAAAAAATAGGAGTGCTTTCTGTCATTATCCCTAAAATTTCTCTTTTGATCCACACGCGTTGTCTCTGAAAAAAGAGAGATGGATGGTTTATGCTACCCTTGAGCATTATTTTTTGTATATATATATATATATATGGAACCTCCCCTTGGTGAGAGGAGAGATTAGTCCCCTTTTGATGTGGTGAACCTACACATTTGGATGACCAATCTTCCTACTTTGGCTGATCAAACCTATTTTGTTTATCAGTACGCTGATCGACAAAATATTCAACCAACAATTTTTGGCGACTCCATTGGGGATATAGTTATGTGCATTCTAAACCTCAAGTTTTAGATAAAATCAGTCTCTACCATTATCCATTATAGACTCCATTCCATTTTTGTGTTTTACCAATTATTATTATAACCTTACCTTTCACCTCCACACTAACTAGGAAAGAATGCACAGTTTAAAGCCTCAAGCTTCAAACTAAAGCAAGGTCAATTCTTTTCCATTTTTGTTTCAAAATTTGGCAGATTCAAGGTATACACAAAGCCAAAGGGCTAAAGGTATTGTTGACCTTGTATTCGAGTTGGTATATCAAAGTAATTTTGATCTGTTTCATTCACCATCTCGCCTCCAACGAACCAAGAGCTTTCCTCCTACTAAAGTCACATCTCCATTGCCAAACAAAGTATCCACTTCTATTGTTGATAAATCTTTGACAATAACTACCCCTCTGATATTTGTTATACCTCCTTTCAATAGTCATATAATGGTAGTTCAAGGCCCCTGGGGTAATTATTTTGGTCCTCTCAATCTTACTCCACCTCTACATGAGCTTCCACGTAGTTCAAGGAAGAATTTCCCCAAATTCTATGGTGATGGGAAATTCATCTTGATGAACACATTACAGCCTTCAGCATAGATTGTGGTGTAATTGGAGTAGAATTTGAAGATGTAGCAGTCAGGATATTTATAGAAACATTACAAGGTGCTACTGCAGATTGGTTTTATCATCTATAGTCTCAGTCAGTAACTAATTGGAATACCGTCAAAGCTAAGTTTGAAGCCAGATTCAAACCTACAGAAGATGCACATGCCCTTTTGGCTCAACTTACATAGATGAAGAAAGAACCTCATGAACCAATGAGGGACTTCATAGCCAAGTTTGACAAATTGAGGAACAAAATCCCTGTAATTTCTCAACCTACAACTAAGAATCTCAAATGCTTCTTCATTAATTCTTAGTTATCAGAAGTAAGTTTTCTTTTGAGAAGTTTTGGTCAAATAGATCTTGTTGCAGATCAACATTTGGCCACTGAGGTAGAAGATGATCTCATCTGAGCTGGGAAGATAAGAAGAAATCCAAATAGAAATAAACCTTCATCATCTTCTGAATATTCATCTATAGGCACCACAGATCCAATGGTACAGAAGTTGGAAAATGAGTTACTTGCTCTCAAAAATCAAATGGTGCAAGGAATGTCTTATGATCCTTCATACATAGATATGCCAAGAAGGACATTTCCAAATCAGTCATATCAGGGCAATGCTACCAGGAATCAAGGGAAATAAAATCATCTTCCTCCCCCACAAGGGAAACTTACCTTGGAGGCTCCTCCAACCAATTCAACAATGGGATATCTTAAAGTAGAATCAGAGTTCTCTTTCTAGCCTGAATTGAATCAAGAAAATGATGCTGATCTCCTTGTAGAAAATCAAGAAGAATCACCTGGTGACTCCCACATTAGTTTCCTAAACTACTAGGATGAACCCAGAAGTGAAGGAGAAGATTTTGATGGATCATATGTAGTCATTACCAAGTCCAAGAACCAATCAGTCTAGCAAGATGATAAAGGGAAGACAGAGGATCAACCTCAACCAGCAATTACAATTGCTAAGCGTGGAACCACTCTACCTTACCAGTCAAAGGATCTGGTGACCACCCAAAAAGTAAGTACATCAATTTCACCTTCATCTTCTACTTCAATTTTGCAAACCAGCCCTCCTCCCATCCCTCCTAAAACTCAAAAGGTTGAAATACCTTCCTCTGTACCTAGCTCAATTCAGCCATTTAACATAATTGATCATGTCAAAAAGATAAAAATAATTGTTTGAATTTGAATATTTGCAGTCCAATCCTAATCAACTGGATAAGTTGGTTCAATGTGTCAAGAACCAAAATGTCCCTGTAGGACAAGAAGCTAAAAAGGTAACTCTTGATTAAGCAAAGAACATGCCCATTCTGAATAATCTTGTCATTACTCCTCCAACTGCCCCTAGGAAAATAGAACCTTTCTATGTTTCCCTATTAATAAATGGTCACAAGCTAAGTAATTGTATTATAGACTCAGGCACATCCAACAATGTCATGCCTACTAAAGTAGCTAAATCTCTTGGCCTCACACTTACTTGTTTTCCATGGAGAAACATCTCCCAAATGTCTTGGTTAGTGTGAAGCCAAGAGATTCAACTACTTTAGCAGGCATGATATTGTCAGATGTGCCTGAGTCTATAATAAAACTACTTAGCTTGTGACCATTTATTAATAGGGAAACATAAAAAGGTTCTATTTTCCTAGAGGCAGCTAGAGGAGTAATGATAAGATTATTCATAATGGGCATGTTCTTTGGTGAATCAGGAGTACAATTGCTGGGGCAAATCAAAGATGCCCAATTTGCATTTGCTACATTTCCAGACAAGAGAATCAAGATGACTGTCTTGGTGGCTGACATCCAAGCATCCTATGGCATTTTGCTTGGATGAAATTTCTGCAAGGATGTGGGAGGAGAACTAAGCATGGGCATGTCTGAGGCAAGAATCCATGTCAAAGGCATAATGAAGAGGTTGCTCATTAAAAAGGAGGCAAAATATGTGGTCACCCAAACATCAGCCTCTGAAGCTCAAATTCTTTTTGAATCCTCCGATATGGGTAACTACTTTCTATCTATAGATGAAGTGCATGAAACACTTGATAAAATTCTTGAAAGTGTCAACCCAGAAATAAATTAAATTAGAATAGCATAAAAATTAGTAGGTTGTAATACAAATGAAGAAGGAACCTCCCTCTCTAATGAAGGAAAGTCTAAAGAAAAATCAGTGTCTGATGACGTATGGACTATAAAATTTGATGGCAGTTATTTCCCTACTAGTTCAGGAGCCAGGATTGTGTTGATATCTCCTCAAGGAGATATGTTTACTTCATCTTGCAAATTACAATTTAGCAACACTAACAATACAGCTGAATATGAATCTCGGTTGCTTGGATTGAAGGCTACTTAAGACAAAAGCATCAAGTTTCTTCATGCCAAAGGGGATGCTGAATTAGTGGTTTATAATGTGAGAAACTTATACCAAACCAAGAATGAAAGATTATGCCACTACCGAAACCTGGTTTGGGACCAAATTGAAAGCTTTGATGCTTTCAACATTTCTGTCATACCCAGGGAATCTAATGAGAGAGTTGATGCACTTACTATTTCAGGAACTCTTTTAGTTCCTCACTCAGATTTCAAAAAAGATAGGTATACTATTGAGCTAGTCTATAGACCAAGTGTTCCTAACAATGCTGATCATTGGCAAGTATTCAATGATGATCATCAAATCATTGCCTTCCTGAAATGAAAAGACAATTTTGAATAACTACATTTTGAAGGCAGTGAACCTCAAAAGTACGAATCAACATTTGAATCTAATTCAGAGATAAATGAAGAATTCTTATAGCTAAAAGGAAATAAAATTCCCAAAGGCCTGGTTTCCCTTGAGAAACTATTTGACAAGCATGATAGATTCATCAAACAACAAAGAATAGATTCAAGTTTCTCTCAGGGATTCGATCAAGTAAATCTGACTACTAAAGAAAATCCCAAGATGGTTAACATTGGTAAGTGTTGCACCCCTGAATAAAGATTCAAGTTCACCACTTTACTCCATAAATACAAGGATGTCTTAGCATACTCTTATGAATACTTGAAGTCTCTCAGACCTAATGAAATCCACCATGACATTCCTCTCTAGGCTCACTCAATGCCCTATAAGAAAAAATTCAAATAATACAATCTAAAAATATTAGGTACTATTCTGTCTGAGATCCAAAAAAATTTAAATGCTAGAATCATCTTCCCAATCCATCAATCTACATGGATTACAAACATAGTGCCTGTAAGGAAGAAGATTGGTGAAATTCGCATTTGTGTAGATTTCAAGAATCTGAATCAGTCATCTTTGAAAGATACTTACCCTTTACCAATTATGGATCAAGTGCTTCAAAAAATGACAAGTTTAAAGATGTTATCAATGATAGATGGCTTCTCAGGATATAATCAAGTTGAAGTTGGTGAAGCAGACCAACACAAGACTACATTTACCACACCTTGGGGTACATTTTCATATAGAAGAATTCATTTTGGCTTGATAAATGCTAGTGCCACCTTTCAGAGAGCAAGGGACCTGGATTTCAAAGATGAGATGGGTAAATTCATAGTGGTATACCTTGATGACTTAACCATATTTTTAAAGCACCATTCTGATCATGTACACCACTTGAAACAAGTGTTGGAGCACTGCCGCCAGAATGGCGTTTCCTTGAACCCTAAGAATTCTATTTTTGGAGTAATAGAGGGAAAACTCCTTGGACACATTGTGTCTAAAGAAGGCATAAAGATTGACTCAGATAGAGTCAAGTCTATTCAAGAACTTAATTTGCCTACAAGTAAAAATGATGTTCACTCTTTCTTCGAAAAGGTGATTTTCTTACGGAGGTTCATCCCCAAATTTGCTGAGAAGACTAGACATATTGTGAACATGATGAAAGAGAAGACCACCTTCAGCTAGACTAAAGAAGGCAAGTCAGCATTTCAGGATATCAAGACTGCCATTGCCCATGCCCCTACCTTGGTTTGTCTAGATTACAACAAAGATTTCATCATATACAGCTATGCTTCTGAACACACGCTTTTAAAATTTTTTGTTCAACAAGACAAGGAAGGTATGGAATCTCCTAATTTTTTCATGAGTTTCCCTCTCAAAACCCATGAGATGAAGTATTCAAATGTAGAGAAGCATGCTTATGTAGTGGTGAAAGCAGTCAAACATTTCTGCTTTTATATCCAGAATTCACACACTACTGCCTTAGTTCCTGACACTACATTCAAGTCCATATTAACTCAGTAGGAATTTGGCACAAAAAGAGGTAATTGGATTGTAAATATCCAAGAGTTTGATCTAGACATCAAGCCAATAAAGCTGGTCAGGGGAAAAGGCCTATGCCAATTAATTGCTGACAACGAGCCAGAAGATACACAACATGTAGAAGCTGAAGTGGAAGACACACCAATAGTCCTTTTTGTCTCTACTACCAATGAGTGGTATTTAGGTATTTCTCATTTCCTTACTTATGGTGAATGTCTTGCTCATTTGTATCATAAATAAAGGAGGACTATCAAGTTGAAAGCTACCAATTTTGTCCTTTGGGACAACGGCTTGTACAAGAGAAGCATAGATGGAGTATTCCTTCACTGTGTAGACAAAGAGAAACAAAGCCAACTTTTGAAATCTTTCCAAAATCTAGTGGAGGACATTTTTTTGCTCCTATAACTACTCACAAGATTTTGCAAGCCACATATAACTGGCTAACTCTTTTCCAAGATGCATATAAGTGGGTGAGAAAATGTGAACTTTGCTAGCAATTTATTGGAAGACCCAAGTTAGCTGCCCTACCTCTCAAGCTAGTGATCATAGAAGAACCTTTCCAGCAATGGGGGATTGATTTTATTGGGACTATAAACCCATCTTCAAGCGTTGGACAAGATTATGTCATTACAGCAACTAACTATTTCACCAAGTGGGTAAAAGCAATCCCAACTAAGCATGCTACTTCAAATGTTGTATGCAATTTCCTCAAGGAGAATATCATTTCCAATTTGGAGTTCCAACCAAAATTATTACTAACAATGCAGCTTGTTTCACCTCCTAGGAGATTACACAATTCTGTTTCCATTATGGAATTACACTCTCCCATTCTTCTGATTATTTTCCACAAGGGAATGGACAAGCTGAATCAAGCAATAAGAACCTGGTAACTATCATCAAGAAGCTAGCAGATGACAATCAAAGGACATGGCTTAAAGCATTGATTAATGCTCTATGGGCAGACAGAATCACACCAAAGAGGGCAATTTGTATGTCTCCTTTTTAACTTCTTTATGTTATCAATGTTGAAATACCAATCACCTTAGAATTGCCAGCCTTGAAATTGGCAAAGGCAATTGAAGATCAAACATATGAAAGATCTCTTGATAAGAGAATCATGTTCCTGACTGAGCTAGATGAACAGAGAACCATGATGGTGGACTGAATTGCTGCTCATCAAGGTCTGGTAAAGAAACTCTTTGACCAAAAGGCCAAAAATCATGATTTCTAGATTGGGGATCAAGTCCTGCTATGGGACAAAAGGAGAGAACCAAAAGGGATGCATGGAAAGTTTGACTCCCTTTGGAGAGGCCCATTTATAATTCATCAACACAATGGTGAAAATAGCTTTATGCTGAAATATCAAGATGGCACACTCTTTTCTCTGCCTCACAATGGGCAACATTTGAAACACTTCAACTCTTGAAGTATCAGATCATTGTATTTGTACTTATGTATATTTGTATAGTTTTTAATTCTATTTTGTATTTTTTGTTTCCTTTTTTTATGCCTTCCATTTCTGGGTAACATGACTCCGTAGCCCAATGGTACACATGAAGACACTGGATATTCTGGATTCTACTCCCTTTAATTCTTTTTTACAATTGATAGAAGTTCCCCAACTGGAGCCAGCTATTGTCCCCCAAAAATATCACTCATTTTTGGGACAACATTTGAACTATTTTGGTTCCTCAGACCAAAATAAGCTCTTCCCTTCTCAAAATTTGTTTTGAGCATTCAAAATCCTCATTTTTCAAGCTTCTCAAAAAATCTACGGACTCTGTAGCCTTAAATCTACGGACTATGTAGGCTTAAATATACAGACTCTATAGGAAGAAAATCTATGAACGTTGTAGGCTTAAATCTATAAACTATGCAAGCTAAAATCAATGGACTTCACAGGTTGATTTTTATGGACACTACAGGAAAGAAACAAACTCTCAACACATAGGCAATTTCAAAGTTGGTTCAATGACAAGGCTCAACCAAAAGATTTCATCATAAAGCTTCTAAGCAAGGATTGAACCATTTAACCGTTGAACCTTGAACCATTTTGGTTCAACAGGTTCAATGGGTTCAAAGGTTCAACATCAGCAGCAAGAGTTCAACTGCTTCAAGGTTCAAGGTTCAACAGGTTCAAAGGCTTCTACAAGCAGGTTCAATCAAAAGAACAAGTTTTCAATGCTTGAATCATTGAACCATTGAACCACTTTGGTTTAAAGGTTCATGGTTCAACATGTTCAATGACCAAATGGTTCAACGCGTTTGGTTCAAAAATATCAAAAAGACTTAGCCAAATAAAAAGGATGAACCGATTGAACCGATGAACCATTGAACCACTTTGGTTCAAGGTTCAAGGTTCAATGGGTTCAAGGTTCAAGGTTCAAGGTTCAACGAGGCTTGTTTCAAAGAATCTTGGTTCAAGTAGTCAAAGGGAATGAACCATTGAACCGTTGAACCAAAGTTGGTTCAATCAATAAGTTCAAGGGGTTGCCCCAAAGCCAAGGGATCAAACAGCCCTTACAGAGGGCGGTGAACCAAGGCCTAGAACGCTTGTGGGGGGTAGTGAGCAAAAACCTGACAAAACTCAATAGATGTTGCCAAGTGTCATCTTTTGAGCCTCATTTCACTTCATTTTTGAGAGCAGCAGATGCTGCCACGTGTCACAATTTGAGATTCACATAAAATTGACTAAGGCAAATTTCCAAGGGACAAACAGCCCTTGTGGAGGGTAGAAAGGGGGCAAATGGACCAATTCAAAAGCCAAAAGAACAAAGGGATTTCCTTTGGAAAAGTTCCCCTGGTAGAAAAACTAAGGCAAGAAATGAATTCCTTTAGAAAAAAGTCTGAAGAAATTCAGGGAAGTTGTGGGAGAAAATCCCGAAAGAATTTCTGAAGGCCAAAGACAAAGTAGCCAAAATAATTCTTGAAAACTTTTTCTCTGTAGGAAAATGTCTATGGAAAAAGTCCATGGGAAAGCTCTGAAGGACTCTAATGACAAAAGGCCGCTGAAGGAACCTGAAGGGCAGGTGCCCTTGCGGGGGACTATCAACTGCCAAATTAAAGGACACTTCCCCAAAGCTGAAGGGTCACCTTCCCTTTGGGAGGATGCAAAACAAGAAATCCAAAGGAATCAAGTAGCAAAAAAGGCCAAATCAAGAGAAAGCCAAAGAAATTCCAAGGGGTGATGCACCTGAAGACATCAAAGTCAAGAACGGTGAACTAGCCATTGGAAATTCAAACATAGTGATGGGTGCGCAAACATCAATTTCAAGGTTCATAAAATATTTTTTGATTTTGAAAAGCCTTAATGAAGATCCAAAGAACTTACTGACCCACCAAAAGAAGCCCGAAGGCCATTCGAAGACCGCCTGAAGGGCAGATACCCTTGCAGGGGGCTCTTCCTAACCCAAAACGAACCTGAATGCATTCAAAGGCTTTAAGGCCAAGT
>JARHVA010001096.1:787500-797500 GCA_037957365.1 Torreya grandis | reverse complement strand
TTTGTAACTATTATTACATATAATCCATTTTATATCTTCAACACTTTCATCATTAATATATATTATAAAAATTGCTATAATATTAATATATATATTATATAATCGAATATCTATATAAATTATGTAATATATAAAATAATAAATTGTTAATACATATAAAAATTATAATAAATATTATATAATATTTTTACAAAAATAATCAAAGAAATTGATAATTAAATTATTCGATTTCAAATAAAAATGATTTACAAAGTAATGAAAAATAAATATAAACATTTAGTTTTAAAAAATACACAAATTAAAGTTCATTATGAACAATTTTTATCTAACCTTCGTCGTGACAACAACAACTAATCTAACAATGCTAATAATTCTTTTATGAAGTATCTTTACAAGAACAACCCCAATAATCACTTGAAAGGACTCTCTATCGTTCCCATTTAATCGAAACTTGGCCTTAACTTCTGGCCAAAAAAGCCATGTTTGAAATCGCTTGTGTTTAATTACAAAATATTGTTGAATAAATGTGATACACATTTAACTTCGATTCATTTGTTATCGATTTAAAATTTTACTTTGCATTAAATTAGGGCTATGTTTTCTTTTGCATGTAGAATTAAGTTCTATTATTCATTGTATTCAAGATAGTCAAGATTTCAACAGTATGTTAGCAAACACAAATGCCACCTGTTCTATGATAGTTTAAGAAAACAGTGTCTTCGTTTTCAATGATTTCCATTAAAGTTGAAAGATTTCCACAGACACCAGTTCCAACCAAACATTCATGTAACCAGGCTTCATCGTAACGTTAACTACATTTAAGAGATCCGGCCTCTAATAAAAAACCAAACTAATTACCTAAAATAAAGGGAAAGCACACCATTTATCCTTGGAGCTTAAGAAGAAAATCAGGACCTCCTCTTGCCATTGCTATTTTCAGAACTTCCACGTACTGCTTCTGCATATCAGCGATCCCACTCTGCTTAACGCCATGTCCTGTGATGGTCAAGTTTGATGCAGTTTTCAACATGCTAACGTATGAATCTCTGAATCTCCTTACCAGAGCTTTTCCGAACCCAAGACGTAAACCCAAATTAAGTTTGGATGCAAATTTCCTTTTATGAGTTAATTTGTTATCCTTCACTGTCTCTAAAGTCGTTTCATTGACTTTGTTTAATTTCCTGTAATATTTCCCAGATCCAACCCTGATAACCAACTTGCTGTGCATAACGAAGCCTGATGATCTCCTACCCATCATATAAAACCAAACTGCCGAACACAATGATGGATTTCTTTTACAAGACGATGGGGCATTACCGTATTTATTCTGTCAGCCCACGCTGCTTCTGTAGAACATAGCCCAGGAAAAGGTCAAAATTCACAAAAAATATTATGTATTTCGTACAGGAAACGTGGCAAATGTTGACTCGTTCTCAGGGAAGTTCCACTTTATAATTTAGGGTTATGCTTATCCCTATGTCATAAAGTTGACTTTGTATATCGGGAGATTTTTTAATCAAATATTTAATATGTTACCTATAAATATTGAATAAAAATAAAAGAATCTCAAATTTAAAACATATATGGAATGGAACAATTCCAATTTTTTTTTCAATATTAAAAATGATTTGAGCAAGTTGCTCTCAACACTCAAAGAAGACTTTTGGGTGATATTTTAGGGCATTTAATCAGAAAAATGTTTTGATTAGGTACTTTAGTTGTAATAAAGATTAGAGATTTGGGCACTTGGTTGTTCAAATTAAAAGTAAATGTTACACTTGGGCATGATTATTATAAGAAAGGCTCATTTGCATCAAGATTGCATTTGTCTCAACAATGTCATAAAAAAGTGTTAGTGTCAGGGTTTTTTTGCTCGTAGTTTTATTTATATGGTTGTTCAGCTTGCTTAGAGTTGTTAAAGTCATTAGAAAAAAATACACTTAATATATATTTTTAAAGTGAATTGAGTTATTATCTTTTGGTAGCTCAATCTTTCACCAAATATTATACTTTCTTTGTACTTTTTAGTTAATTAATAAATGAAGTTTTTTATACATTTGTGCAGCTTGTGTTGTGGTAATCTTGCTCTCACATACTCATAGGGTTTTCGTGCAATCTTGGATGTTCAAAGATATTTGAGCAATCCAACAAGGTATTAGACCTTTCATATGAGAATTATTTTACCATTTTTGAAATTTTTGGTGAGATCTTTTTTGTATACATTCTTGCTAGTTATTTTGATTTTCAACGTTTTTCAAAGATTTGGTGGGATTTCATGAAATTCTATGCAAACTATATAGATAAAGTCTCCAATCATAAAAAAAATATCACCAACAAATTTAGAAGGCATCAAAACTGTAACATTGGCTATAAACACAACAAGAGATTTGTGACAGTCATTTTTTACCATTTTCAGGGTTTTAGGTACTTTTCACATTCTTTGTGCATATCTGTATAGTGGGGTTCTCAAATAAAGAAATAATCTCTAAGCTTATTTTTAAGCTTTTCGAGTTCTCAAGTGGGACTTTCCTGATTTTTTGAGGTGGCATATGGAAACTACATTTTTTGGGTGTTTACTTGGTTTGGCTGAGTTTTCAATCCTTACAGGGAGATTTAGCAATTTTTTTGACTTGGTCTAACTTTTGACAATGAAAAAACAAGTTTGGGCAAACATTATAGCATTGACAGACTTTTACCCCTCTATCTAGAAGCACACTAGACTCTAACACCTATGTCTATACCCTCGTTAGAACCTGACATCCTTGTCTACAACCCCGGTAGAATCCAAATCTTGCATGGACACTTGTCAGAACTTGACACTCCTGAATGGACCTACATTGGAACATGAATCTCTTGTTAACAAGCCTTTCGAGGTTCAGCTACCCTCTAAACAAACTCCCATCAGGAAGCCCTTCGACAGACATTTCAATTTTCTCAAACACAAGTCAAACTCTGAAATGTGCTTAAACACACATTGGAACCCAACAAGTGCCAAAGCACCCATCGAAATTTGACCCACCTACCTCACAAATGGTCTCATCCTCATGATCATATGGGAGTTAAGCCCTTGGTCACTTCCAAACTAGAACTACTTGACTTCTAATTTGATGAGGCTTATGTTTTTCTTGGAGAAGTTGATTCAAAATTATCCACCACTATCTCTGAAAAAAATTTCTATACGAGTAAGATTTTCAAACATGTATATCTTTTGATCAATAGTTAAAATTTGAGTGTCATCTTCAAAATTACTTTCTTTTTTCTTAAAACGTTTGTGGTCATCGTGGGCCCACTACAATGTTGTTCAAACCATCTATTGTACTCCCATTGATGCACTATCAGCTAAGCCCAATATCCCTCTAGTACCTTGTACTTACTCACTAATTGCGTAAGACACGTTTTTGGTTGTGCTCAACATTTATATGAGCTTTTTTGTATTTATAAATTTAATGGATGGTTACTCTGATAGTTTTAAGGGAGTACTATGTGGTGCTGTGTAATTTTATTTTTTATATTTCTTCTTTACATTCTTCAACAACCTCTATTTTACACTATGGATTCAGGTTCATTAAGTCATCTTACACCATTTAATTATCATAAATAAAAAATATAGAATGGAAATCATTTTCAATCCAAGGGTTTTCATTGAATTACAATGGGCAAAGAATCTAATCTTGGAACAGAAGTAGAGAAAGTGAAATAGTTCAATTGTTGTGATAAATTAAGTGGACTATTATGTCTTTATGTCTCTCCTGATCTACTCTTTCAAATAAAATCTACTACAACACTTAATGAAGTATGGACCACGCTAGAAAATTTACTTAGGAATTAGGATGTGATGAGAAGAAATGAGCTAGAGAATGATCTCATCAATTTGAGCCCAAGTTACTTTGACACCCTACTAGATTTCTTCACAAAGTTTATATCTCTAAGATTGTAATTAGAAAATTGTGGAATGGATAATAAATATGATCAACTTGTTTTGTCTATACTCGCCAAACTAGGTCTAGATTATTATATATTTGTGTCCACCTTTCATGCCACAAAAAATGATCTTAGAGCCACATGGAAGATGTCTTCTTTAGATACATTTATTTTTAACTTGATTTAGGAGCAAGATTAGCTAATCTATATGGGCATGGTGAAATCCTCACAATCTCATGCCCTTTTTTCTAAGAAAGAAAAGGCATAAAATAACAAAGAAAATAAATAGAACAAAAAAGATCAAGATAAGGATGTAAATCCTCGGACCTACAAATTAAATAATGTGTAAATGATATTTTATGATTATGTAGCACTTTAGTCTTGTACACTTGGAAAACTCATACATTATTTATTTATTGTAGTCCTACACATGCCTTGCTTATGCAATCCTCTCATATACTCTACCTTGTATCCCTTCAACCATATCATAGTCCAACTAGTCTTATATTGATGACACAAAAATATTATCTTGCCCAAAATATTTAAAATGTACTTATCTTACATCTTTGTATGTTCTAAGCCTGCACATTTTCTCCTACTCCTTGGAGACTGATGTTCGGCTCAAACAATAGCATTGATGTTGCTATCATGTTTCAATACAAGTGTCTAGTACCTTAAAGTTGTAAAATTTACAATTGAATCATATTGCAATGGTTGGCTTAAGTGCTTTAATGTGATTTATCTTTTGATAGGATTGGTATAAATATAACATCAACCCTCATTCATTTCTCACCTAGAAATTAGACCAAAAAAACATTCAATAAGCACTCAAATTATCAAAATCTTTTCTATTTATTTTTATTCTGATATAAGTCAAAGGAATAATCAAAGTATAGGATTGAAGCACTAAAGTAGTAGTCATAAGGTCTTATTTTTCAAGTTACAATCAAGGACACTATTGTACTTGCTTTACACACATTATATGATTCCCAAACAATCCAACATACATGGGAGAACTACATGAGTCTAAAGCCCTCTTTTGAAGTATTGTCTATGTAGGTAGTGCCCTTTGATAATGGGGTCATCATCTATCAAATCAACACCGTGTGCCCACTAACTTATTTTTGCCTAAGGTCTCATTGAAGATGGAAATATAGGGTTTTACCATTTCATAAGGAGTGACAGTCCATGACCTAGATCTAAAATCACTAGAGCGATGGTGAAGCCAAATATAGAAGCATCCATGTGGTTGCATGTTATTTCTATAGATATTATTTATAGGTCACTAGTATTGAACATCGATAATAGTGTTGGCATAACCATCTAGGGCTGACATAATTATTGTTTGACATTGGCTAATAAAAAAATAATTTTCCTTACTTTAGTAATGGTTAGGATATTTATGATAATATAATTTGTAAATAGTTATTTGTCTAATTTACATCAAAGACCGTTAGTTTGAACACTAAAAATTGATTCAATTTTTTAAAAATGTAAGATCAAATATCATAAGGGATCCAAATAAATTTGAAGGAATGGTATTTCTCAGTTCCTAGTGTTACACTGAAGGCTAGGTCAATCCAAACAAATAAAAAATACATTAATCATTTTCCCTTTAGTAAAATGCTCTATTATAGAATTCCTTTGTTTGGCATATGTTGAAGGAGTAGGATTGGAGAAAACATGACAAATCATTTCATACATGATGCATCAAATTCTCTGTTACAATCATATTTTTGAGATAATAGTTTATAGAGTTTTATGTAGGGTAGGTTTCCAGTATTTGCATCTATCCTTCATTACCCCCTCCCACTATTTCTCTACAATCTCATCCATCTCCATTTTGGCAGGGTTATATTTAATTTTGGAAACTTATAATACACCTTAGAATACATTTAAGCTTTTATTTAATTTTTATTGGATATGCATGACACTATCTATTAATATAAAAATATAGAGATAAAAAAATTAGAAGATGGTTTATTCAGTGGATGGGCATTTATCTATCAGGTTGAGACTCAAGTTATGTACTTGATCAGTAAATGTTGGAGGATGAATACAATCATATTTACCTCATTTTTATGTATGGAATGTGTTGATGTAGTCATGTCTTAGACTTGAGGGTCATGAGGCAGATGTGTTGGCCTGATGTTGACTAAGGGGAAAATACATAAGGGCTAATTTTCAATAAATTAAACCAATGGCATGGGTACCTTTTACCATGGTGGTAAGTCTATTATGTATATATTTATTATTATGTGTTGGACATGATTAATCTTTGTTACACTAGATTTTAATGTGTATGTAAGGACACAAATGTTCATTTGATGTACTATTAATGCAATCTAATGTTGGGGTTAACAACAATTTCAAAAAATATAATCTATATATAATGTCGTTATCTATGAGAGTAAGTTTGATATTTCATTGACAAGTTTGATTCAAAATTTCAAGCTAAAAAAATTATAGATCTATTTTATAGTTTTATAGAATGCATTTTATGGGCAACTACGTCACGAATAAGTTTTAGACATGATTATCATTATTTCAAGATAGGATATATGCTTTGAGTAATATAAATAATTGGTTGTGTTTTTATTAATTTTTATAGTATTATGTTGTTTGATGACATGTAATCATTGGCTTCTTCTAAATAATTTTCTTTATAGTATTAATGTTTTTTTGTTTTCCCAATTAGTCTGCTACACAAATGCTATTATTTTTGTGTATAATGAAACATTTATTTTGCATATTTAGTGGGACAATAAATCCCTCTTCTTTTGATAGCTCAATGTGCATATTATTGACAATAGGCATGCAACCATTATTAAGGGAGTTAAGCTCCAATCATAGTTTTTGCATGGATAGTTTTCAATGGAAAATATCTATGGATATTTGGGCACATTAGGATCATATTATTTATAATTATTTAATGTATAAGTATTAAAGTCAAATTTTTTTTGTATAATTAATTATATGTGTTGCTCATGGTTTTTAATGCCTACATGATTAATTTATACTCAAAATCTTTTGTATAGGTCCGTAGGGTCATGATTTCATTTTTTTACAAAGCCTATTTTTTCATTAGAAGACATTTTGTGGGTAACTATGTGGGCAATACCAAGATGCGGTTAGTACCAGATCAAGATAATATTTATCATCTAAATATTAAAAATAATGAAAGCATGTAAAAACACCATAAGCATAGAAGACATTATAATAATCACAGGCACACAAAAATAAAAATAAGGCAATTGTGTGTTTAGTTAAAGGAAACACACATGTGGGTAAATTTTCATCACTACATTAACATACCACTAAATGTATATTTAGATGTCAAATCACATAACAAAAAAAATACATAGAAGTCACAATAACAAATAAATTCATCTCTTCATTCTATCAACATAAGTTTCTCTATGAAATGTTGCATCCTCAAGAAATTTTGGGTAGGTTCCATGGTTTTTGTGGGGGATGATGTACACAAAATGGTATGGAGAGGCATTTTATTTTGAAACCATTGAGTCTTTCATCCCAACATCAAATCCCTTTACATCCAAACATGCATTTCATTGCATATAAATAAATGTTTAGTCTTCCATACCATGTTCGAAACTCTTTCCATACAAAAAAATTATGGAAACATTTATTGAGTGCTTGTAAAAGTCATGAAATGATGGAGGAATGGATATATAAATGTGTCACACATAAATAATACAACAAAATGAATGGAAAACATAACAAAAATATTTTAGTCTAAATTTGAAATGTTGATAAATGTGAATGAATAACACTTCAACTTGAATTCAGAAGAGGTATTGGTTTGATAGAAAAAAATTCAAATTCACTGGTATTGTTAGAACATTTAATATCTAAGTGGGATAATTTTGAACCTTGGTATATTTTGGTTTATTATTAAATAATAATAATTTATTATATATTAAACACAAGGTGAAGACCTCATATAAAGAAATAATAAAATATTATGATTTATTATTAGAAAATTAATTTAAATGATTCTCAAGAAGGATGGACCCATTGGTTATAATGATCACCTCCCATCATATTTATTATAAATAGGGTGTTACCACTATTGTATTTTTCATAGAAAATACACTCGATGAATTTAATATTTTTGTGTGATAAATATTTACAAAGGTTCTTTGAAGGTTTATGTGAAGAGGTGAGAAGGGAAGGAGTTGTATTGGGGTGCATAGTTTCTCAATTATTTAATATCATCTTCACAGGTTTTTTTACCTCTTGGAGGTTTTTTGACTTAAAATTCTTGTGTACTACGTCAATTATGTGTAGTATTCATTTTCATTTCTTCATCTGGATCCAATCTATATTACATACATATTTTATATTCTATTGATTTTATCATGTATGTCAATGGAAAAATGAACATTTCTTATCTAGAGTGTGATCCTCTAAATAGATTAATGTGGCTAAATGTTGAAATTTTCTTCTAGTTTAATTTGAATCTGATGCTTTTCACAAATCAAACATTTGTTGCTCTATGGTTTTTTAAATTTATAGATAGATTTTTTCTCAACAAGATAAATTGAATTTTGAATTTTGAATTCTAAAATGTCTCTAAATGGTGAGACTTATATTTTGTATTTGTATTAAATTTTTCACCATTAATTTTTTAAGTGTGGCTAATTAATGGAGGTTCATGGAGTCATACGTTAGATCCAAAATTTTGAGTTTTGAATAAAATATAATATTATAACATGTAAGTGGACTAGTTACAATATTATATAACTTAATATGATATATATTTTATCTTGTATAACTTATAATCAGATGTACAAAAGTGAATTTTTGGGACTCAAAATATTAAATGAAGTCAGTGTTTTTCAAATATTTGCACTTTTTAAATATTACCAAAGGGTGTAACTTTTTCAAAAGTGTATTAAATTATGAAAAGGACATTCATTTTTATGAAAATGATATTCATTTTTATGAATATCAAATTTGATTTTTTGATATGATGTACATATTTTGTCAATTGTAGTGTTTACTTATTTTTTAAATGTATATAATATTTTATATAAAAGTTCATATTTTTAATAGTATTTATCTCAATAATGAAATAATTTAATAACATGTATAATTAACTTTACATATATTACACAAAAAATTGTACATATTAATTAAATAATTATTAATATATTATAATAAAGGAAAGGGTTCGCAACTATTAGACCCTATTGAACAATTGGTCCCCTTCACATGGAAAATTATGGCGTTCCTCCAGTATGTGATCTTTTGTTAATTAATTTTTTTTTTATGTGATAAGGTAAAAAAGGATTTAAAAAGGTCCCATAACCTTGTAAAAATGGAGAGAAAGATAAACCATTTAAGAACACATAGAACACCTCTCCTAGAAGTAAAAGGAACAACTATCAACAAACTTCAAACATGCCACTAAAAAAACCATACAAAGTTCAACCAGCATCTATGAAACTTCTGCACATCCTCTATAAGGATAATGCCTATTTCTATAAGCTTTTTACCCATATGTGGTTTTACCTACATAGTCTATTTATTTTTCTTAAGTGTCATGTACATGTTTAATAAAGGTAATTGGGGATGTTAATCCCACATTCATGAGGATGTGATAACATGTCTATCTTTGACCTATATATGTACCTTTCCTAAAACTATTTGGTTAATAAAATTGGGATGTGATTACATTTGAATGCTTTTGCACATTGTGAAGTTTCTTCCTCTCATGTGTTCATGATTTCACTACTCCATATAGTTTCACCTTCATCCATTTGATCCTATCCAATTATCAAATCTCAAGTATTTCCTAGTTCAACTTGGTATCAGAGCAATGCTGGGAGATGAATGCCATGGAATCTATTGTGATCTTGTTTGCATTTTATCTCCTTCTTGGTGTTCTTCATGATCTCGATCATTTTCAAGGTTTGGGTAGGGTTTCATGTAAATATATGAAAAATACATAATTTAATAATCGACATGAAAAAATGGATAGTACCATTGGATTTAGAAGATGTCCAAACCCTAAGAATAGCGGTAAACATGACCTAGTTTTGTGACAGGGTAT
>JARHVA010001096.1:760000-782500 GCA_037957365.1 Torreya grandis | reverse complement strand
TGGCCTTCATTTGGGCTGTGCTCTCTACTTTTGCATGTTTTTTGGCCTCCTTATTCTTTGTATCTTAAATTGTAACTTTAGTTCTAGCCTTAGGATCTTCTTCAGCTTGTGCTTTGGCTTTGTTATTAGCCCTCTCTTTATCATCAACTCGAGCCTTTGCCTTAACATCTACCTCAGCCTTAGCTTTGGCTTCAACTACTTGAAATTTCATTGTGTACATGTGTTCTTCCTCAATAACATTGGATTTCACTTCTTACTCCACCTAATCTTGTTGTGCAGATTATAACTTTTGTTGTTCTTAGTGAGATTTCTCATGTTCTTTCCTCTTTACCTCTACTTATTCAGTCACCTTCTTTATAGCCTCTACTTCCTCATATTTCTTCCCTGTAGCCTCAGTTTCTTTAACTTTTTTCTACGTATCCTCTACTTCTTTTGCTTTTTTTTGAGTTTCTTCCTTTTCATCTTGTGACTTTTGTTATTGCTCCTATGTAATTTCTTATTTATTTTCTATGTTTCCTTTGTAGCTGCTTGTTCTTCTACTTCATTTTTATTTATTTTTCCTTCCTTATTTTTTTCCTTCCTTTCCTCTTCTTTTTCACCTCCTTAGTATCTAGTGTATCATATGTAGTTTTTTGTTCTCTTGATAGATCAGATATAGTTTTGTCTTGGGGTTATTCAACAATTTCCACATCTATGAGATCAATTTTTGATTTAGTGCGTTTAGATGATTTTGATTCAACCACCTGACCTTTGTATATGAGATTCTTCTTTTTGGATCTGGTTGGAATAGTGAGGGTCCCTTTTGCTTCCTCGTAACATGAGAAAAGGGATATTATTCTATTTATTATGTCTATTATGTACCAATTATTCTTTTAGGTTATTTGAATAATACCATCCTTTCTCTAATTGTTTGTGATGGTTTAGCTGTGTGTGTGTGTGTGTGTGTGTGTGTGTGTGTGTGTGTGTGTGTGTGTGTGTGTGTGTGTGTGTGTGTGTGTGTGTGTGTGTGTGTGTGTGTGTGTGTGTGTGTAGTCATCAAAATAATGGTTGTGTAGGACTATCATGTTCTAGTATATCAACCACTTATGCAATTGATGATCTTGTGGTTGGATTGATTGGAAATATCTCTAACTCTAGATTTTATCGAGTATCTTCCTTCCCTATAATATCTACAAGAATAGAAGGAGGTGGTTGAGTAATGTCAACCAAGAGGTATTTTCATACCTAATTTTGCACTTGATAAGTGTGCACTCCTTTCCAAAAGAATATTTCCTTTTCCACCTCTTTGTCATAAACCTTCTTGCCAATATCTTCTAACATAGATTTGAGGATTTTATGCTCATCAATTCCTAGTTATGGTAGGTCACACTCATCATCTATCTTGAGAACCATAGGATTATTCAACTAGGACTTCATCTATCACATCCTTGTCTTTGGTGGTGGTGATAAATCATGACATGAAGGTGCCTTCTTTTTTCCATTATCTTTTAATGGTGGAACTTATGGATATTGTGGTTGTTGTTATGGTTATGTTTGTGTTGGATTTGATTATTGTGAATATGAAGGAATAAATTATAAATGTAGAACTGAACTCATAGATAATCCTTTTTTCCTATATACTTTAGCCTACGCTTTGATCATAAAAATAAAGAAAAGCATCAGAATCATAGTAAAAAGTGGTAATGGAAACTCATGGATTTTAATTTGAATGTCATTATGCATATTATTGACCAAATTACGTTATCCCAAATATTTCATAACATTTTGTGGCATGTGAGGGTGTGTTCTGATCAAAGATTGGGCTTCCATCCACCATGTTTTAAACTAACCCAGTTATTCATAGCACTATCTTATTTTCATCCAAGTGATGTTTTCAAAGGTAGTCATGGGCCAAAAAACTGTAATCACATTGATTGGTCTAAGTGGGGACTTCCACTATGTGAATAACAATAAAAAACTAAAAATTTCTACTAAAATATTTGCATGGTTCCTATAATTACCTTATCGATGTTGGTAGTGAGCTTAGATGCAAAAAACTGAAGCCAATTGAAGTCCTCCCACAACCATATAATCTAATACATAATACCAATTACCCCTCTCATTACTTATCTTGACTACTTGGTAGTCTATAAAAACCCTTTTGTGATGAATTGGACTAGAGTGCACACTGAATCATCCTAAATTGAATCAAATGGTGTTCCTCAGCTTGCTCATTTGATATATTTTTCTCGCATGTCTAAATTGATTAGAGGTGTTGTAGATTTATATTGAAGGAGGGATTTGCCTTAATTTGGAAGGATTTTGGCTTACACCATTATTTATGTGGTAATCCAAATTATTATGTATTATGATAAATTAATAACCACTTTATTTTAGTGACTCAACAAGGTCATCACGACCTCATCGAGTTGCCCAAACATAGGTAACCTAATCAGCCTTTTCGTGTTTAAACATTAAAGTGGATGTTTGTTGTAAAACTATCAATGATATCATGATGATGTCATGGATTTGTCAAAGTGAGTGGATGAATTTCTTTTTTAGCCTATGTGATAATTACAAAGTGTGCAATATGTTTGTCCTAGTATGATTGAAGTTGTCTTGGTTGATCTTTAGTTTTGACATGGTTAGAGATGGAAAAATATGATTATGGTGATTTAAGCATGTGAAAGGGGTCATATAAGAAGTTTTATAATCTTTTATATTTTATTTTCATCAGTTTAATTCATTTGGTATTCCATTTTTTTCATTTAGACATGTTGGGTCTAGTGGTAGAAAATCTGAGTAGGCCATTTTCTAGCATCACCATTGCCACGTATGGATGTTTTAGGAGAATTTGATCATATGGGTTTCTTAAATTTTGTACCTATTTTATTTTCAATAAATTTTATGTTATGAAATGAATCACATAAAAATATATGCATGTTCAAAGTTAGCCTCCTAGACAAGTTTTTAGCATGGTTTTATGAACAGATTAATTTGAGTGAGCATTTTTATGTCATCATATCTCACACATGTGAGGGTTTAAATATAATATTGACACATATTTATATTATCCTATGTGATGAGATCATATGGTCTAAATTTGAGAACATACAATTGAGTAAAGTAAAATATATAGAGGTGCAAAATTGGCCTTCCAAGTAGATGAGCAATGGTCCCCATAGTCATTTTTGCACAATGTTAAAGATTAGGGCCAAATGGAGATATAATGGATTGAGGGAGATAATAAAATGAATATATATATAATGTGTATCAATTAAAATATGTCAAAATGTTTTTTGGTTAATAGAGTTAAAGATCAGGACCAAATGAAGAACCAATGGTGCGTGGGTGATCATAAATCAAGATTAATGGTCTGTGTTGAGTCGAATGGTAAGAAGTGTTTGAGGTTTAATGTTGAGAAAAGGTATAGGGTAAGGATATAATGTAAAGTGGGTGTTCATATAGATAAATAAAATGGTGCATGTTTCATGATAAATGCCTGATTAATCAATAGAGATCGATGGTGAGCATTGAGTCAAAGTTCCCATATTGCATGAGATGAAGTCAATATGTTCAAGGATTAACATTTGGGAATTTGTGTACAATGAATTAAAGTTTGAATAATATTTATGTTATGTGTTTAATCCAAGCATTGAGGGCACGAGATGCAAGCATGGTGTTTGAGGATTAACTGTTACTATTTGAATTTAACAAAGGAAGGACCAGTGTCTAGGTTTTGAGCTATAACATGTGATTGATGAAAATTTGAACATGGTATTAAAATATAAGTTATAAATTACTCTAATATAAATCTGTAAATATATATTTAAATATCTAAAAGTGTATACAATAAAATATATTTAATTCCAAAGTTGATTGTGTGTTTGAATGTGTTCTAAAAGTGACTTGAGAAGGATGTTCGAGCTTGTGTTGATACTATTTCAATGTTTAATGATGAATTATATATTATATAATATTGTATAATGTGTAAGGATTATCTATGTGTATTTTTAATTTTTTAACAATCTTATGCAATATGAAGAAAGGTTTAGAAGGTGATTAAGTGTTCATTCATGATAACTATGTGCATAGAATGTTGTTTGAATGAATTGTGCTTAAGTAGAAGTGTACTATGATGATTGCTAGCACTCAAAGAGGACCTATGAATCATTTGGAATGGTTATATTAATTTTTAAAGTGTTCTTATGTTTTTAATATTCTTTCAGAAGTGTCAAAGAGATATATGGGTCTCCATAGGATCTAAACGTGACTTAGGCCTATTTGAAAGTGGATTGTGTTTAAGTGTGACCCATATGAGATGGCTTAAGGGTGAAGGCATGTATTTTGAAAGACAATAAAATATTTTGGACTTAATAATTCATGATTTATCTATAAATGATGAAACCAAATGTGTTGGTTTCTACACTTGTGGAAGACTTTGGAGAAGTGTTGTGTAAGGTGTATGTGAGAGTTGTGGAGTGAGGGAGAGTTGAGTGCCTATTTGATGAGTTGATAATTAGAGTAGAGTGGGGACTATGTGTATAACCTATATGTCATATTTATAATGTCTAAATAGTGCTCTTGTAGTTGAGGATATGCTAAGAGGTCTGAGTGTGCATATGATGACAACTTGAGTGAAGAAGGAGAGAGATTATGGCATTCCTGTGTGAGAGGCATGTATGAGATAAAAAGAGAGTTTGTATAGGGGTTAGATAAATATAGTTCCATCATAAAGTTTTGAATACACTAGTTCTAATGTGGAGGTGTTCATTTCATGGAGGGTCTAAAGGACTTTATCTTTCTTGAGGGTAGTTGCTTCTTTTGAAATAGGTGTTTTCACTAAAGGCCTTTGATCAGGAGGACATGATCAAGGTTTTATGGTATAAAGGACTTGATTGATCTCTTGTTTATAAATTATTATATAATAGTATTCCATGTGTTTTTGGGCTTGAGAGAGGGTTTTATTCCTCATGAGGGTTTCCCATAGGAAATTTGTGTTATGTGTTTTATCTTGTGTATGCATTAAATGAATGAGCTATTTTGTTAATGTTGCTTGATCAAGTTGATATATGCTAATTGTTTAATATTTTGAAAGGACTAAAACTGTAATTGAAATATATGGGCTTATTGATTCACCCCCCTATTAGTGATTGTACCTATAATAATTGGTATCAGATCAGGTCTTTTGCTAAAGGTGTAATAGCTTGAAAGTGATCCAAGGTATAATATAGGCATTCATCAAGGAGGTTTATCTACTAAGCAAGCACCGATGTTCAATGGATCCAATTATTTTTTTTGGAGTATAAGGATGAGGACATACATTATGTCCCTAGGATTTGATGTATGGAAATCTGTTGTGGATGGGTATGTTGTTCCCAATACTCCTCTATCTAGTGCTGTAGACAAGAAGATATTTGAGAATAATTCTAAGGAAATGAATGCCATCACCTATGGTCTTATATAGACTAAGTTCAACAAGGTAATCCATTGTAAATATGCTAAAGAGATATGGGACAAAATGTAGATCATTTATGAAGGATATTCAAAGGTAAATCTTACTAAGTTGTAAACTCACAAAAATTAATTTGAAAGTCTTAAGATGAATGAATAAAATTTTATGGTATCCATTCTATAGAGAGTTGATGAGATTGTGAACATCATCAGAGATCTTGGAGAGAACCTTGAAGAGGATACTATTGTTTAAAAGGTATTAAGGTATCTATCTCATAATTTTGATCTAAAATTTTCTACTATAGAAGAAAGTCATGATCTTACTCAATTAAAGATGGATCAATTGCATGGAACACTTATTACCTATGAGATGAGGAAGAATGATGATATACCACCAAATAAAGAAACATCATTCAAGATAGATATGAATCCAAATAAGAAGTTCCAAGGTAATAAATCCAAAGAGGATGACATTTTTTGTATAGATGATGATGAACTAATTTCTTTGATTTTAAGAAAATTTAAAATAAGTCTAAGCAAGTATAAGGGTAAATTACCCCTCAAATGTTTCAGTTATGATGAGATAGGAAATTTTGATAATAAGTTCCCTCATAAGTATAATAAGGATGATGATGAAGAGCATGATCAAAGTCATGATGATGATAAGAGATCATTCAGGTTTGATAAAATCAAAAAGGAATTCAAAAGGTTTGATAACAAGAAGTACTTCAAGGACAAGAAGAGTCTCTACACCAAAGAAGATTGTAGCTCATCAAATGAGAGTGAATTCAGTGACTTTGAGTATGATCATGAAGATGATGTTATTGTTGAAGATGAGGCCATATTCATGGCTAAGGAAGGTAGTTTCTCAAATCAAAATGAGTTTACATGGTATGTTTCATTTGATGATGAAGATGAGGTATATTATGAGACTACATTGACAAATCCTCATGAACTGAATATTGAGAAGAAGATCAATAAGAAGATGAAATCTAAACTCAATAACTTTGAAGAGAATTTAGTTTTTTTGAGGCAAGAATGAATGAAGATGACAAGGAGCATGAAGATTTACCTATGGTCAATCATTTTAATTTTTAATTGAAAGTCCTATCTATAAGCCTGAAAGCTAAAGAAGATGAATGTTCAAAGTATGTAATTGAAAATGAGTCATTGAGATCTGAGTTAGAGAAGACATATAGTAAGTTAATGTCATTTTTGAGATTTGAAAATAGCTCAAGTGATCTAAATAATATTTAAATGATCAAAAGCATGAAAATAATAAGACTGAACTTAGATTTAAAGAAGAACTAGAGACTACAACTCAAGATAAGATGAATACTAATGTGATCAAGGAAAATCAACATTTGAAGAAAAATCATCAAAAAAAGAATGAAAGTTTTGGTAGAATGAATACAAAATAGATCAGACAAGAAAATATTATGAGGTATGTAAATTTCAATGGTTGATGCTATACTTGTAATTAGTTTAGGCATAGAGCTAGAGAATATAAAAAACCTGTGAGAAATGAGTTTCCATGGGACTATGATGGGGGTCATCAATCGAAAGGTGTAAACAAGGTTGAGTGATTCAACTATCATGGTGTGGGACACTTTGAAAAACATTTTCCAAATAAGGTAAGATAGGGTATGTTTCCATCAAGGAGTATGGTTTTCTACAACTATGAATAGATAGGTCACACTGCTAGATTTTACAAGCAAATGCCATTAAGTCAAAATAAGTTCAATCAAGTTCCAAGAGGGTAAGAAAAAAGGAAAGTTAGCTCATGGAAACCAAAGGTGATTCATGATGAGTCAACAAGTCCAAGTAATTTGTTTGTTATGGTGGAGAATGCTTTAGAAGCTGAAGAGTTCCAAGTAGTCTCACTATATGCTCATGTTGAGAATGAAGAGACCAAAGTGTTGGTTGAGGCTACTTCTGAGATGTATATGGATCCAAGTGAACATTCTTCCATTGCTGAGAAATTTTTATTCAAAGTACATAATTTTTTATGCCTAATAATGAGGTTCATAACTGCAAGGTTGATTCCTCAAATGAAAAGGTGTGTCAAGATTCCATAGTTGCTCCATATATTGCGAATTTTATCTTAAAAGAGAAGGAGATTGATATAAAAAAGGAAGTAGTTTTCATTGTTAATACTGAGAAGAATAATAACAAGACCAAGAAGTCTTATAGCTACAAGAGGATTCCAGTGGTTATTGAGGAGATGTGGGCCACTCCTAGCTTCACTTTATTAAAGAGAATTGTGGTGTAAAGGATGTCTCTATCTATACTTCTTAAGAGACTCCTTTTAGTGGAGAAGTGTTATTGTGGTGTTCTTTAGATGGTCCTAGAAGGATAGAAATGAGTGTCTTTAGTTGGAGCAGGTATGCCCAAGTGGAAGAGATGTTGTGGTCATGTCAGAGTGATGTCATAACTATCTATAAGGTTAGATTAAATTTTTTCAAGTGGAATTAGAGGATTTGTGACTTGTCAATATGATTATTTTCCATATAAAGGTTTTTTGACCCTATCTTAGCATGCTCTATGTGGTTTTGTGGTTTGAAGGTATGTTGAAATCAATCTGGAGATTTTTGTTTGCTCTCAAATTTCCCAATTTGTAATTAAGAGTTTATAGGTCCGAAAATGGGTTATAGGATGTATGGTTCTCAAATATGTGGAATCTCAAATCTTGGTCCAGAAGTGTGTGTTGTTTGTCTCCAGTTGTGTAAGACTTTTTTGAAATGTGCATTAACCAGAAGGTGGTTTGCTAACTTTACTTGTTGTGAGATTCTAGGGTTTTGGGCTATGATAGAAAATTATTTTTCCTTAAGATTTGAGGATTTAATCTTCTTAATAATTTTAATGGACCAAATGGGTTCTCAAATCATGTTTCATAGAGATATGGATGTTTGTGTTTTTAATTTATTCATGTTTTTGTCGAGATTGAGTTCTAACTAGCTAGTAGGCTTGTGAAGGAAGTATGTTACAGTACATGAGATAAGAAATTTAATTATGTGTTCTTAAGGGGGAATATGAGAGTTATCTATATATGAAGTTTCAATTATTTAAGGTACATCTATGATAAGTTATGGGATCTATAGGTTCGAAGTAGGGCTATAAAGAGACTATATAGGCCTAGTTTGAAGAACAATGCTTTGTTCTTAGTTTATCCAAAATAGAAAGGTATTTTTATTTCAAGGATATTTATAAGGTTGGTCGAGAGTAGGTTTCATATTTGGTTATTAGCATGAAATTTAGTTGTTGGTCCTTGTGGTAGCTTAAGAGAAAAGGCTAGTGAGTTTGTATGGTGGATCTTCATGGTGTGTGAAGATCTAAAGATGCCCAAGAGGTGAAATGGCTCATATATCATATGGGGATTCCATCTCAGATGTTTCTTGGTGAGTTATCTTAGTTTTAGTGTTTTTTATGTTCCTTTCTTCATTAGTTGCAGTGCTTCATTGAAGAGAGTGTTGGCATGGGGCAATATGAAGTTGTCAAGATAAAGAAGAGGCAAGCTCAAGGTAAGGGGGAGTTTGTACTATATTTATAATATGTTATTTGCATATTTCATGGTATTTTCAAGTCCTCAAGATTATTTGGTTCCCACTTTGTCATTGTGTCAAAGGGGAGAAAGTTCATATTATAAGAGTGCTTGAAGAAAGAGAAGAAAGGTGAGTTGTATATGATGTGTGTTGACATCAATGAAAAAGGGGGATATTGTTGAAGAATTTTAAATGATGTCATGATGATTCAATTTATGGTTCTAGGTGAGTGGATGAAGTGATTTTTTAGCCTAAGTGACAATGGCAAAGTGTGTAATGTGCTTGTCCTAGTGTGTTTGAAGTTGGCTTGGTTGATCTTTAGTTTTGACATTATTAAAGATGGGAAGGGATGAGTATGGTGATTTTATATTATTAAAGGTGTCATATAATAATATTTATAATATTTTATTGCTTATGTTCATGATTTAAATTCATATAGTAGTCCATTGTTTTCATTTAGACATGTTGGGTATGGTGGCAGAAAATTTGAGTAGGCAATTTGTTGACATCACCATTTCCACATGTGGATGTTTTTGGAAATGTTGATAATATGGGTTTATTTATTTTTATTCATATTTTATATTCACTAAATTTTATTTCATATAATTATTCATGTCAAAATATATGCATGTTCAAATTTAGCCTCCTAGACAAGTTTTTGACATAGTTGGATCTGTGAACAGATAAATCTGAGTGATAATTTTTATGTCATTATATATCAAATGTGCAAGGGTTTCAAGAACATATTGATACATTTTTGGATTCTACTATGTGAGTATATTATATTTTAAAAATTTTAGAACATACGCTTGAGATAAGCAAAAGATATGGAGGTACAAAGTTGCCCTTCCAAGTAGATGAGCAATGGTCCCCATACTTGGTCATTTTTACACAATATTAAAGATCAGGACCAGATGGAGATTTAATTGATCATGGGTGATTTTTAAGTGAATATATATGATTCATAACAAGTCAAATAGGTCAAATTTTTCATTGGTTAATATATTTAAAGATCATGACCAAATGAAGATCTAATGATGCACGAGCGATTGTACAGATCAAGATCAATGGTGCGTGTTGAGTCAAATGGTAAGAAGTGTTCAAGGTTTAACACTGATAAAAGGTATATAATAATTATATAATGGTGGTAAAATATTTTTATATATCTATCAAATTATTCATGTGACATGATAATGACCTGACTAATCTGCAGACATTGACAATGAGTGTTGAGTCAAAGTTTCCAGATTGCAAGATATGTGGTCAACATGTTCAAGGATTAAAATTTGAGCATTGGCACACTATGAATTAAAGTTAGAATAATATATATGGTCTATGTTTAATATATTTATTGAGGTCACGAGATTTTAGCATGGTTTTCAAGGTTTAACTTTGACCATTTGAATTCACATATTTGAATTTAACAAAGGAAAGACCATTTTCTATTTTTTGAGCTATAACAATGGATTGATGCATAAATTGAATAGGGTATAAAAATAAAAGTTATAAATTACTCTATGTAAAATCTATAAATATATATTTTAAGATGTAAAAGTGTATATATTTAAAGATATTGAGCTCCAAAGTTCACTATGTGTTCAACTGTGTTCTACAAGTGACCCGAGAAAGATGTTCGAGACTGTGATGATATTGTTTTGATGTTTAATGATTAATTAGGTATTGCATAATTTTTTATAATTCATAAGGATTTTATGCGTGAATTTTTAAGGTTTTAAGAATAATATTTAGTATGAAAAAAGGTTTAGAAGGTGATTGTGTGTTCATTCATGATAACTATGTGCACAAAATGTTGTTTGAGAAAATTATGCTTAAGTAGAAGTGTACTACGATGATTATTGAAAATTAAGGAGGACCTATATATCATTTTTAGGGGGTATATACATTTTAAAATTATTCCTATGCTCTAAATTTTCTCAGAGAAGTGTCAAAAATATGAATGGGTCTCCATAGGACCTAAAATTGACTTAGGCCTACTTGAAAGTGGATTGTGCTTAAGTGTGACCAATGTGAAATGCCTTAAGGGTGAAGGCATGTATTTTGGACAACAATAAGATATTTTGGACTTAATAATTGCTCATTTATATATAAATGGTGAAACCAAATTTGTTGGTTTATATACTTGTGGAAGACCTTGGGGAAGTGTTGTGCAAGGTGTATGTGACAATTATGGATTGAAGAAGAGGTAGAGTGCCCAATTGATGAGTTGATAAGAAGAGAAGAGTGAGGATTTTTTTTATTACCTATAGTTCATATTTATGATGTCCAAATAGTGCTCTTGTATTTTAGGATATGTAAAGAGGTATGAGTGTGCATATGAGGACAACTTGAGTGAAGAATGAAAGAGATTGTAGCATGCCTATGTGAGAGGCCTGTATGAGATAGAGAGAGAGTTTGTGTAGGGGTTAGATAGAAATAGATCCATCATTAGGTGGTGAATACATTAGTTCTAATGTGGAGGTGTTCACTTTAAGGATGGTCTAAAAGACTTGATCATCCTTAGGGGTAATTGCTCCTTGTGAAGCAAGTGTTTTCACTATAGGCCTTTGTTTAAGAGGACATGATCAAGGTTTTTTAGTCTAAAGGGCTTGACCAATATATTGTTTGTAAATTCTTAAAGTCAGTATTTCATGTGTTTTAGGCTTGAGAGTGGGTTTTATTACCCATGAGGGTTTCACATAGGAACTTTGTATTATGTGTTTGATGTTGTGTATGCATTAAATGAATGAGCTCTATTATTAATGTTGCTTGATCAAGATTATATATGTTGATTGTTTAATAGTTTGAAAGGAATTAAATTATAATTGAAATATCTTGTCTCACTAATTCGCGCCCCTCTCAGGGATTGTAACTCTAACAATGTTGACATGAGAGGGCTCCTAATTATGTGGCTCCTTGAGGATCTTGGGAAAATAGAGTCATTTTTATTATGTCAATGAAATCAAAGGGATAAGGGCCATTTTTATTACTTTGGAAAATACCTAACCCTATCCCCTTATCCTCTTTCTATGCATTTATGGGTGTTATCAACAACTAACATCTATCCATGGATATATCGGTACTCTATGATAAATGATTGATGTGCATGATTAGCATCTAGTTCAAAATCTATTCCCAAAAAATTATTATAGAAGCATATTATATAATTTTATTGTTTATCCATAGTTTTTAATATTTTTATGTTGTCTATACCTCACTCTAATATAATTTTTGGCATCCAATTTTGTCTCATCGACTACTTTAAATGCACTAACTATTTGTGCATGAGTGTTTCTCTTCTCCTTAATATCACTTTTTTTTTAGCTATCCTAGCAATGAAACTTTATGCTTAAAAATATTTGATTTATCCCTTTGATAATTATTTTATTTGACTAATTGTTCTTTTATCTATCTAATTTGTTTTATGACTCCACCTATCCATATATTACTCAATCTACCTAAAAAACAATGTAATCTTCTAAAACATCACATCACATCATTAATGGTCTAGAATGACTGTTGCCTTTACTTTTTCCTACCTATCTTCTTTTTGCCTTCTTGTATTTAATTTATATCCTTGATGTAGTTATGTCCAATTGTCTCCTATGAGCTATCTATAGAATGCAATTACACCTTATAATTATAACTACTTTCAAACTATTACGATGTGTTACAATATAATGAATAGATTATAAAAACATTATAACATAAAAAAATCAGACCAAAAAAACATTAAATAAATTCTAATTACAGGGTACCTCTCATCTCCCATTTAAATTTTTAGCTTTTGATAGAGATTAAAGGTAGTAAGGCTTAAGCCTAGAACCATTTATACATCTTGGTAGTATGGTTCTCTATAAATATTTTAACACTGTAATACCCTATTATGATACTTCATGAATAATATAAGGTCCTTTCCATATAATGTGAAACTTTATTGAGAATGCTTTGAATCTACTATTATAAAGTAATATCACTTGTTCTGGGTAAAATTCCTTATATTGCAGGTTATGATCATGCCATGTTTTTTGATTCTATTATTAATCTATTATATCCATTGATCCATTTGTCTATGTTCTTCCTTCTTTATTAAGTCCATTAGTCATGATTTTAGTGAATTTTGATCCCCTAATCACATAACCATCATAATGTACAAACTAAGAATAATATATTCCATAGGCATTACTACCTACAAACCATATACTAGTTAAAAAGGAGCAAACACTATAGCTCATTTTTAATGTGTTGTATAGGCTCATATATTCATAGGGACGTGATATTCCCAACCAGCCTTTTGTACATTACAAATTTTTGTGAGCATTTTCTCCAATACTTTATTGAATACTTCAACCTGTCCATTTGCCTATGGGTGATAAGTTGTACTCTTATGGTGTGATATCATAAACTTATAGTGAGATTCTTTATAGTATTATTTAGTAAATATGTACCTCTATTACTGATCATCTTAATTGAACATCCAAATCTTACAATTATGTTTTCATATAAAAATATAGTAGCATTTTTTGCACCATAACATGGAGTGGCAATAGCTTCCACCCATTTAGTAAAAAAAATTATCATAATAATATTATATCACACATGACATAATTTGATCGGTGGACTTATACAACCAACCAAGTTTATTCCCCATTGCTCAAAAGGTTTCTCTATGAGCATTGATACTAAAGGCATCTCATCTTGTTGATTTGAATTTCTCATTCTTTGACATACATTGTTGTGTTTGATGACTTCATGCACATCCTAAAATAATGTAGGCCAATAGAGCCCAATTTGTAAAATTTTCCTTTCAGTAGCTTCAACTATGAAATGACCTCCTATAATCCCTTGATGTGCTTCTTGTAACTACTAAGGTCATTCATGCTTTAGAGCTACTTTGTGCATTACATCATCTTTGTCAAGTTTATATAAAAACACATTAATGAGGCTATAAGGTATAGCTCAAGTGACCATTTGATTTTTATCATACTCTATATAGTGTGTAGGGAAGGTTGCTTGTTTGAAGAAATTTTCAATATCTTCTATATTATCAAGAACTGCAGTAGTTTTGAATAGATGCACATATAGAGATTCAACTTCAAGTTCTTTTGGTTCATCCCCATTATGAAGTATCCTATAGTGATATGTCCTTGCATTTTTGAGACTTAACTTGACATTAATATCAAATTAGAATTCTTGAAATAGCATAAGCCACATAGACATCCTCCCATCATGGGCTTATAACTAGGTATTGCCATGCTTGGTGATATATGAAGAACTCAAATGGTGTAGCCAACAAGTAGTATTAACAATTTTATAATGAAAAAACCATGGGTAAACCTCACTTTCAGTAGTAGTATAATTATTATTAGTTGTAGATAGCTTTATACAAGTGAAATGTATAGGATGATCTAGTCCACCATCGCCTAGTTATGCTAGAACAACCACTAATGTAGTATTAGAATAATATACATGCATGTGGAATGCCTTATTTTAGTTAGGAAAGATTAAAATTGGTGTTTTTACAAGCCTCTACTTTAGCTTAGTGAATGATGTTTGATATTTTATTGTCCATTCAAATTTTATATTCTTGTGCAATAATTTTTCTATGGGTGTAGATATAGCTACATACCCTTTAATAAACTTTGTGGAATATCCCATATGACTGAGAAATATGTGTACTTCAATATAATTAGTAGGAGGTGGCATCCCTATGATGAAAATAATCTTAGCTAGATCAAACAAAATGCCATTTTTGTATATGACATGGCCAAGAAAAACACCAAAAGGTGTGAAAAATAAGAATTTCTTTAGATTTAGAGCAATGTGCAATGCTTGACACCTTTATAGTATGAGTCACAACTTTCAAAAATGTTTAAACAAAGATAAAATAGACCGATCATTCAAATATACTTCTAAAAAATCATGAATGAAATCTTTAAAGATAGTTACTATGGCTCTAGAAAATATTTTAGGTGCATTATTCAATGCAAAATGCATTACCTTATATGAAAATGAACCCCATTTAATTACAAATGTAGTTTTCATTTGATCTTCTACTTCAATTAGAATTTGGTGGTATCTACTTTATCTATCTATAAAGGATCACACTTCATGTCCCATAACTACTTCAAAGACTTCATATATGAATGGTATTGGAAAGGGATATTTCACTTAAGAATTGTTGAGTGCGTGGTATCCCCACAAACCCATATCTCTCTAGTTTTATTTAGTTGCATCACTATGGGACTTACCCAATCTTCCTTTTATAATGGATATATGATTACAACTTCTTACATTTGATTCAACTCAATATTTACATTTACTTTCATGTTAGGATTTAATTCTATATGACTGCTACTTAATAGGTCGATCACATTCTTTTAGTTCTATATGCATTTATCCTAAAGATGGATATATGCCTTTGACCTCTGATAATTTGGTTGGGGAAACATATTGATAGTCCCTTGGAAATTGTAAGACCTCTGATATCTGCTCTTATTCCCAATAGTCTCTCACCATTGTGAGCTTCATAACCTATTCTTTTCTAATGTTCCTTTCAATATTTTACAATGGCTCTTGACATAATTTACTTGATTCATTGGGAAGACCATATTATATAATTATCTTACCTTCTCATTGTGGAATTTTTATGTTACACATTCTATCTTCTTCCAATTAATCTATGTTTTGAACTAATTTTGATTTAGTTTCCAATTTTGGATCAAAGAAACATTCAAGATCAAGATTTTTGTCACTATCACTAGACTTAGTCATGTCATCTTTTATTTTGTTACATGGTTTGAGAAGAGATTTTTCTTATTGTCTAGCTCTATAATTTTTTAGTTACACATTCAAATCCTATGCAACATCCTATTGTGATGATGATTCCATTGTAGTATCTAAATATTTTGTGCGTCCATGACATAGAAAAATTTAGATTTCCAATAAGGCCTTGTGAACTATTGCCACCAAATATTGCATCCTAGAAAAGGGTGTTTAAGCCTCTTCTAGATTTTTGGAAACATGGGAATACTTCTATGTATGTGGGTGTACATATAAAAGAATTAGACCTCTATGTTTAAGGGATAACAACTTGAATATACCTTGAAGTGATTATCACCTAAACTAACTGATTGTTTGTGGGAAAAGGGATAGGGGTTTGTATGAATTAAAACTAATCTAATGGTGTGATACACCAGAAGGATTTATGTAATACTATCATACTTCTTTCACTAAGAAACAATGAATACAAGCTAGCTTCTAAGTCGTAGAATAGTCTAACATTAGTATTTCAATATGAAGGTGATTTGCATGAAGACTATCCAAGGTAAGTGAAACCATATATGAATTATAGATAATAATGGGTCATTAAACACTTGATAACATATCCATACACTTAAAAACACTTCATATGACCTGCTAGAGTGAAGTCACTTGCATCAAACATGGAAGGATTGAGAGAGAACAAGGATAGATAAATATATCTTAACTATTCACTATACGTCTCTTCACACACTTTGAAAAGATGATAAATGAAATTAAACAAGATAAAAAAAAATTTTATGGAAAATTACAATGTCAAGATAATTAGGCATTTGCCATACATGGTGTGGTATTAGTCTAAAAGAGCCAAAATGGCCACTACTTATAGAATTGGAGAGAAAGAAGAAGAGAATGAAGTGCAAGAGTCATAAAGACACTTGTAAAACTAAGAGGATGAGTTACACATGATGAATAATGAATTAGTAAATATACCATGTAAGGTATCATAGGACAAATATCCCTCAATGTCATGAAACTCTTCAAATGTGGTGTGGGACTCCTTTCACTTATTCAATAAAATAAGTTCATCATTTGACCCTTTTGAAATGTCTAAAAAATAAATAGGGATATATGTGATGATTTAAATAAGAGGGAGGTATTTTATAAATTATATACCATCCATTGGTTATATCCATAATCATCGGGATTCTTCTTCATATGAGTCATGACTGACTGTAGTCTCAATAGCTCCTCTTTCACTCATCCTTCACACTTGGCACCAAATTTTCCGTTGGTTTTATAATTTGATAAATACAATGGAGTAAATTACACTTTTAAATACCTCTCCTTGCCTTATATTCCTTAGTAAATCCTTAAAATATCTCCCACTTGAATTTGTCACTCTCCCACTATCTTGTTCACTATGTTAGTTTAGACTAGTTGAGATGAAGGTACTTGCAGAAGCACTTTTGATATTTTCTACTACAAGAAATGGAGATGAGGGATTATATGAAGTCTTAATATCTCTCCCAATTTCTTTTTCATCCCTTGACTCTCCCCAAAACCTAAAAACCACCAAAATCAATCAAATAAATCCATTTTCTACCTTGTTCATACAGGTAGGGTAAAACTCAACATAGTGGGAAGGAGATTTGGACAGATGTATATAAATTCCAACCAATTTCATGCTTATTCCATGCCTCTTATATGATTCTTCTCCTTCATTTTACTAGTCAGGTCTAGAACTAGTGTTCTAGAGGGTTTGGAGATGTTTTTCCCTCTAAAGTATGTTTCATATAGATGTGACATTCAATCCTTCAAAGTTTTTGACTAAGACATTTCTAGGGACCTCCCCTAAAATTTATAAACCTCTTAGACTCCCATGAAAAGTTTTATAATAGGTGTGAGCTCTCAAACTTACCTACTCAAGCTCTTTTCTTCATTTTGTGCAGGCCTAAACTAGATTTGAGACAAAATGAAATTTCCCTATGGTTTCCCATGTATTCTAATAACTTGAACACTCCTTATACCTCATAAAAACATGTTTCAATGGATTATAATGTTCATATAATCTTATAAATGGTATTGTCATCTCCTTATCCAATAGGTCTAACCAAGACCTAGTAGGCTTAGCTTGCATATTTGTAGGTTTGGACCACCATGTTCAGATTATATCATCTATGAGGGTTCCCCTATGTGGTTTCATTTTTATCACAAATCTCCACACCTCCACGAAAGGTTTCAACAACTTTTGTACCTTCGTTTCATCATTCACTTCTCAAGCCTATAAACCTCTTGCTTCATGAAGTACCCTCTATTTGAGATAGAATAGAGGGTATCTCCTCCATCTTCTCAGGGAAAATAATTTTATGAAGAGATTATCCAATTAATAAAATTATTTTTATATATTTTCAAGGTTTTTTGATGTTCCCAACACCTTGAAACACTCTAAAAGCCAAGACATACATTTGGGAGAGTTGACTGTGTAAGATTGACTAGGACTATAGGTATACTTTAGAGGTTAGACCCCCCCCCCCCCATGATCTATTCTCTTGAATTTATCATTTCATATGATGGAATTTTTTTTTATTAATCTCTATAACATGCCAATATTCTTTGTTAATTTCCATCTCCTTCTTGCATACTTTGTACTTGACTTAGAACAAGTGTTAACTGTGTGTAACTATGATTTACCTTAGCAAGGAGGTACTTATAAGTGGTATTTCATGTTTTAGAAATTGTATTATTACTGAAATTTTTTAATGAAGTCATAAATTTCATACTACAATCATCAATATCACTTCAATTCATATCCATGCTAAGCCAATCATGAAAGCACCATGTTGTAGTTCACTATCTACAACAATCAACTATAGTTGACTATATTGGAGAAAAATGGGGCATTTAAGTATGTATGAATAGTTAATATTTGTGATTGACTCCATATGATTCACCTTAAGTTATATAACCAACTCAAATGATTAGTTCCAATGTCTTTAGGTTCTTATCTTCCATGCTTTACCTTGTGATTTGTAGGCACCTATATGTAGAAACTATAGGTAGGCTTTAGGTGTTGATGGAAGTGAAAAATCCTATACTCCAACCCTCCTAAATGTTACATAAATCCTTAGAGTGTCTTTAAACTCAATACAATCACTTAACATGGTGACATTACTCTATATTTCAACTTTAGGTATAGAGGTCTCTTGATCTTCAAATCCTATAGAAGTTATTGAATGTTTGCAGTGAACAAATTCATGATTTGGGAGGCCCCAAACATCACTTTCCTATAGTCATACATCCATAATTTTTTTCAAGGTTCTTACCCTTCATGAAGGATACCATATATAAGCATTAAATGTAAGCTCATCACCATGTTACCTCATTCCATGGTAGCATTAAAAGTGGTTGGTTTTCTATTTTGGAGCTTTAGGGAAACTTGTCCCTATACACAGTTTTGTTGTCTTGAAGTGTCTCTTCAAATCTGCCTACTTTATATTGACTCCAAACATGATTTTAAAATTTTATCCAACTTAATAAGACATCAGTATGGTTTAAATTCATTCTTTACATCTTTATATTGCTCCTTCAAATACTATGTGTACCACCAATAGGTGGATTCTGCAGCATATAGTCAGTGGAGAGAGATATGAGCAATGCACATGAAGTATGGGATTACGGTTGGTTATAAAATTTAAAAAGGTACTATAATTTATCTTATCCTATTTTAAAAGGTTCAAAAAATTTTAAATATCCTTTCCAATGTTCTTATTCTTGAGGACACCTGTAGATGCACTTCATAGCTATAGACAAAGTAGTGAAAGTAAGGTATGAACAACTACATGTTATCTATATTGGAAACTAGTATTGGATCCTCTATAAACTCCCAAATGGATTATTTTCACCATGAATCACTTGAAACAAGTTCAAATATGCCCACTTTACATGATACTCTCTTGCAAGCACCTGTAGATAGACTTCAATGTGTATGACTGTGTACATCTGAGATCTTCTCTCCACATGCTATATATTCTATTTGGGGTTTATCTTAATTTTTAATGTTATATAATGTATTAAAAACTTTAATAACATATGTAAAATTCCATTAACATGTTCAATACCCTAACACAACTCACTTAGTTGACTGTGTACAATAGTCATGAAATAAGTTGACTGTATGGTACATTTCTTGACTACCACTCCATGTGAGGACCTTTAGACTGAATTTGGAGGATAGAAGGTGAATTAAAAGATTTATAAACATGATTTAAATATTATCACCTTCATTTAAGTCCACTAAAATGAAATGTAACCTCTGAAAATGGTGAAAATTTGTTTGCAAATCCATGTAATGCCAACTTGCAAACTTTACATGTTGTACTCATCAACTCAAATTCAAACATGTAACCAAAGGTTTAAATAATGAGATAAGGATGTCTAGTCCCTACTGAATAAATTTAATAAATTTAACTATACGGATTTTCTCATACAAGAGGAAAATCTATAGGGTGTGGGAAATAACATGTAGAAAAGACCAGTTTGATTCTAAAGGATGGTTCATAAAGTAAAAATGATAAATCCTATAAATATTAATATGAAATATAATTAAAATAATTTTAATATCACCCACCAAAGTAATTTTATTTGTAACTTCTCCTACTGACTGTACTAAGTAGAAACATGTTGACTAGTTTCATGTGCATAGTGGACAGATGGAAAAATAGAATGTTTTTTTAATCATTTTTGGGAGTTTTCAAGCTGATAAATCATGGATATGAGTCTAGGGTATTTTAATAGTCATCACATAAGTCTTCCACACATGTCAAACTCTGATAAACTGTATAACTTCCAAAATTGGCCAAACTACCACTTTTCTTTTTGTTTCAGCATAATACAAACAAGTTTTAGTTAGAGACTATAATAATGATAGTATATGACATGATACATGTCATAATATGGTTTTTAACACTTTTATCACTCATAGAACCATATCACTTGTATTTAATACTCTTAAAATAACCCATAGATGATATCAAATGACACAAGGACTAAATAGACTATGACTAAGGCTAATATGTCATTAAATAAAATCAAATTAACTATAACACACCCTATGAAATTATATTCTACCCTTATATCAGTTTTTGACTATAGGATTTTGACCCATTTTGACTTGTGGTCAAAATGGTCAACATTTTTGGTGATTTCCCAAGGGTGGCATGCTTACTATGCCAAGACCAGTAACCTAATCCTATCCATCGGTCCATGGAGTCACCTATAAACTAGGTTGACACAAAAATTAACTTTGATAACAAACCAAAAATAGAAAAATAACAATAAATAACACACAAGATAAGAAACTAAGCAAACACACACTTGTGCTTTTTAAGAAATTATGGAACACACACACACACAAACAAAACTAACTAACTCAAACACAAACTAACCTGAAAGAAATAATTCCTGCTAGATCAAATGGGAATTTTTAAAACCCTCTTGATTTATGGAATGAAGGATTGAATGAGGCATGCATTCCTTTTTACTCTTTACATTGATGCCTCCATCTTCTTTGTGGTGCTTTCCAACTTCATTGATATGATGTTCAATGAAAACTAAGCAACTCCAACCAATTTGGCTATGGAAATTAAATCATCTTTCATCCCAAAAACCTCAAATTTCTCATAGGACTCTTCAACTACAACCTCCAATGGTAGTTAAACAAGGCATACCTTCTTAGTTTTCATCGTGCTCTCAATAAGATTAGTTTTGCTCTTAGCTACAAGTTCTTTAATCTGATTAAGGAACTCTGCATAGTCTACCCAATCTTGGTAATTATCCTATATGGAAAAAACTTTATCCACCTTATCATGTACTTGAACCTTATTTTGTCAAATATATTCAAGCTCTTGAAATAGTTCCAATTGTAGTTGCCAATCATCTTTATCTTCCTTGTCATCTAGAACCACTACCCCTTCAAATTTATCTTCTTGATGTATGAGGCCATCAAGCTGATCTTATTTTTTCTCTAAACCATTTGTGAGTGGCTCAAAATCAGGTTGGGGTATCGAGTATTCTTCAAGGACTACATATTTTACCTTGGACTCATGAGACCCTTCTAGGACTGAAACTTCTTGAGGAATGATTTGAAGTTGATCTTCATCCATGATAGCACACTCAACTTTAGGTCTTTTAGAGTCATCAACAACCTCATGATAAGATATGGAGTCTTCTTCAAATACCTCTCTCTTCAAGTTTTGGCCACATTCCTCATGGATAGCTGCAAAAGAGTATTCAATATGTCTTTCTTCACTCAAGAAGGTAATGTTGCACTTGTGTTCACCAAAGGGAGTTCCTATGGTGATTTCTTCCTCATAGTCACTCATGACATCTTCTTGTTATCTATGACTTGGGTTCTTTCCTCTTCATTTGTTTCTCTCAAAATCGGCTCCTTTTCAAGAAAGGGTGGGGTAAATGTTTGATCAATAGGCTCATGTGAAGGAGATGGAATATGAGGTGTGGTAGAATTATGGATAGGATCATGTATTGGAGATGGAGTGTGAGGTGGAGTGGAGGACTTTTGAATGGATTTAGGAAAGAGGGATTCACTAGTAAGCTCATGAAGAAGTGATATTTTGGGTTGGTTAGAAGAAAAACCACTTACATCAGTAGGATTTGCACCTTGCCAATAGCCTCATTGAGGATCTTTAATAGTATCATGTTCATTCTTAACCTCCTTTTCCTCCCACATCCTTATCCTATATATTAA